>OX578143.1:34973821-35066321 GCA_951213105.1 Amaurobius ferox
ATATATATATATACATATATATACATATATATATACATATATATATATATATATACATATATATATATATACTATACATATATATATACATATATATATATATATATATACATATATATATACATATATATATATATATACATATACAAATATATATATACAAAAAAAAAATTTCGATTAAAATCATTTAATTTTTATATATACATACATATATATATATATATATATATATATATATATATATATATATATATATATATATATATATATATATATATATATATGTATATATATATATATATATATATATGTATATATATATATATATGTATATATGTATATATATATATATATATATATATATATATGTATATATATATGTATATATATACATATATATGTTGATTTAAACCACTTTTCGATGCATTTATATGTGTTCTCATAGGGGAAAAATCATGTCGGCAGATCGCGTTTCAGGAGTCATATAGATATATATATATATATATATATATATATATATATATATATATATATATATATATAGTATATATATATATATCCGACATGATTTTTCCCCTATGAGAACACATATAAATGCATCGAAAAGTGGTTTAAATCAACATTTTTGTATTTTCATATCTCTGGAACTATTTATGATAAAATACTGAAATTTTGTACATCACCTTATTAGTGTACGGGGCACATTTTACGCATTGAAAATGTTTTTGTACGGGGTCGTATAAAAATTTAAATTGGTGGTGAAGTCAAATTGGTGGTGAGGTCAAATTGAATATGTTAGAATATATTTGAGTTTGCTATGGTGGTTTAGGCTTCAGATGTATTTTTCGATTTCGTAGAATTCTATATGGGCTGAATACTTCGAGTTGATGATTCTAGTGATGTGGTATAGTATTAGATAAGTCACTTGAAGAATGATTATATCTGCCTGATGGTAGTTATGGTCGTAGTTGAGGTGCGGACGACACAGTATGGTACCCGTAATTGCAAATTGAAAAATATCTAGGCCACGCCCAACGAACAGAAAGGAAAGGTGAAAAAGGTAGTAAGTTAGGCAGAGGCTAGGCCAGTTATTAACTATAAAGACCACACAATTTTCATTCAGGTACTTCTGAATTTTATCGGGATTGTTTAATTTTTTTAGGTAAATTTGTGTTAGACTTATAGAAGATTCTATAAGCAAGGGTTAGTTTAACTTGATGACAGAATTAGTGTAACTTGATGACATTAATTTTTACAAGTTTGGATAGTGTTGTGGGTCATGTTGGCTTCAGAGTATTTTGCTATTCGTTCATCGAATTCTGCATCGTCTACATTTGATGGGTTTTTGTTCATATATTCGATTCCAAGGTAATCAATATGAACAATTACAAGGTTTATGAACCGTTGAATCGGCCAGTTTTGAGCTTGTATGATTTGGTCCAAAGCCTTTTAATGGATTTTAGAGATTTTGTAATAAATTTTGAGATAGTCTCGATGGAAACTTTGATTGGAGTTCGGTTGGAGATAAGTGCGTCTGTATGTCTGGCGTTAAATCTTACTTTCTCGAAATGTGAGGAATTTAGTTGGTCAGTTGTTTCTCTGTGCTATTGGGTTGTTTCTATGAAGCGTAGGATAACTTTTTCTTTCATTCTAGTTTCGCTACTTTCTGAAACGGCTGGGTGGTCATTCTTACACTTTTGTTATTCAGTGATGGAAGGAGTGGGGCAGCCATTGCTTTTATGGATCCTTGCGCAGAGTTTGTAAATGACTATGTACTTGAAGCCATTTAGCTCATGATTAAATAATCAGCATTTACGAAATTGTTGAGGCTTTTCTTTAAATTCGCTTGTGGTATGTATTTGCATTCTAATATGAACTTTATTTGGAATAGAATGTTTCAGGGATTCCGTTCGATGTTTTACTGTCTTTGGAGAAATGGTGTGATTGCCGACTTTTTAAAAAAGCGGCATATCTCAAATATTTCAATGTTTTGTTCCTCCAAGTCTAGGGAGATTTCTTCAAGTGATTAGTTTAGGTCAATGTTACGGATAATATAATCAGATAGCAGATTGTCGTAGCTGAGTTTAACGTTTATCGTAATCTGGTCAATTTCTTTTATTTTCTGGTTTTCTATAGCCTTTGATTTAGAGCTAGCTAGCTGTCGACACTATGGTTCCATCTTGCGTATTGAATTGAAGTGATACTTCTTTGGGTGAAGTAAATTTGCGAGGGATGTATTTTATTAGATCATAAACATTTCCCGCATGGAAGGAAAGAGCGGGAAGTAAAAAAAGCGTAAAATGGACAGGCCTTCAATTACAGTGGTTGCCAATAACCTCCAAGTTATTCACAGGAAGTACTCTGGGCCAACGGCCGTACCGTGCTGAAAACATCGGTTCTCGTTAGATCACCGAAGTCAAGCAGCATCGGGCGCGGTTAATACTTGGTGGGTGACCACCTCGGAACACCGCGTGCTGTTGGCCATCTCAGGTGCGGTATCCCCGTGGTTTGCGCGCTAGATTTGCACGCTACCACAAATACCGCCGTGTTAATGCGGAGTACGATCACGTTAAACATGTGGGTCCGTAAGTCCTTCCGAGAGGTTGGTGGTAGGGGAAGGAGGGTACGGTCCCTGTGGATGCCTCCCCCACTGGGTTCCGGTCTAAATTGGGTGGCACTTCCCGGCCGTCCATACAGTTACCTTACACCTTTCTGGTAGGTCGGACGGTCTGGGTCTCAACAACAACAACAGGAAGTACTCTTCCAGACGCCCAGAAAGGGCGTTCGAAAAGGGGCGTATCTTCAGCACCAACCGCTCTCAAGAAAAACACAATTTCAGTTAAAATGACCGAGCCGAGCAGGAAATGAAAGAAATTTACTCACCACTGCAAGGAACCCCAAAATATAATGAAGCACGTAGCTTGTCGAAAGAAATCCATCCATCGCAATCGAAGGTAAAGATATGCAGGTCCACATCGAGTAAAAAAAGTCTCAAACTCGCTTAAATGTCAATCTGCACATAAACCGTGCAATTTGAAATTACTTGGTAACGAATAAACGGTAAGCAATGTACCATTGTGTAGAGAATATAGAACAGAAGTGGACTAAATTAATTTTGATTATATGAACATCTAAGTAGGAATATGAATCTCGGAGTATGTGGATGTGGTCTTGGTAGAGGGATACATTCGTGAAGAGAAATAACGGAAGCTACACCTTATTGAAACCTAACTTTGAGGCACAAGCGATTGTAGGAGAACAGAATCATACACTGAGTTGGCGAATGCAGTTAAAATAATGATTTTTTTTCTCAGTATATCTAATTTCACTCTGTACTTGCTTTATACAGTTTGTATTACTATTCAATAAAAAATTCGTTGATATTTATTTTCTGGAAAATAAATATCAAGACAAACCCTTTGATTTCTTTTGGAAACATCAAGCTTACCGACTTCAAACTTTTAACTATATTTTTTAAATTTACATATAAATGCGTTCAAGACAAGATATGTCACGAGAGATTCTGAGCTAAACTTTATACGAATATTGAATTAATCGTCTGGAATTCAAGTCCGCAGGAGATGAGTTTCATTCTCAAGCACACGTTTAATGATACGACGTGGAATAGAATAAAAATCAAATATGTCCACTATTATCACATGATTGGATGATTTTTAAGTACGTTTTGCTTAAAATAAATGAACATCGTTGTTTACTAATTCTCACGAAAATTTTTCGTGATGTTTGAAATGTTACTTTTCCGCCAACATTTTAATTTCTTTCTGAAAAATGAAGGGTGTTATAGTATTATTATTGTATGCTTATTTTAATAGGTAGTAATAACAACTTTACTAATTTTCAGTCTAATATCATTATAAGAATGATGTATTGTTTCCCTACGATCATAATGTTTTGTCTGAAGCAAAAGTTATTTGTTGGACACCTAAGATATTTAAGATAATATATCCAAACTTGTAATTTCTGTAAAAATGATGTATTTATTTTTAAGCTATCTTGCCCATGACCAACATATTTATCTCTGTAGCACACAATTAATGGGGGAGGGGGGGGTCTTCATATTTCCTCATGTGTTAAAATGTACGTGTTGAAACATTCTTGTTAGTCAAAATCTTGATTATGAACATTTTGGAGGAAAACATTTACTGTTTCTATAGTATAGTATGAAAAAGTATGAAAAGTAAACATAGAACAAATAAGAGAACAATATTGAATAAAAAAATAATAGAACAATAATAAATAAACATGAATGTAAAGGAAAACCAATTGTAGCGTCAAATTCTCATATTTAATCAAAAATATAGAGATGGAAAAATCATGTGTGACTTAAACAAAAGTACATTTAAAAACCGGATAGTACTTTAAAATGTAGGATTTGGTGTATAAACATAACATAAATTAGAATTATTTGGCAAATTTTAAAGCAAACACAATCTTGCGAATTCGTTCGCATGGAAACTTTGGCAGATAAAATATTCAGATATCTTATAATGTTATAGAATAAAACATTTATGAACTGATCATTTTCGTTTCACATGAATTGCGTTTCATACAAAGAAATAACACATATTTTATTCTCTTAAAATCGGAGCGATTCTTCAGTTACATTAACTACGATCATGACTGCTATTCAAATTTATGAGTAGCTTGAAAGAAGTGTCACTTTTCCAAATTTTAAAAACGAGTTTGAAGCGCATTTAACGGTAGAATAATCCTGATGAATGCCTAAAGATATTCCGTGAATATCAAAAATGGTTGAGTCAAATGCTATAAAATATTTTATTTCAAGAATGGAATAGCAAATGCATGTGAAAGTCCTGCTATTATTCCAACTTTATGGGCTCTTTTACGAAGCATATTAATTATTTTGTATATTGAGTTGTATTATTATGCATTATTCATTATTTCAATTTTTGAGAATTTAGATTGTAGCGTTTTCTTAAATAATGTTAAATTTGTAAAACATCTTACCAGTTTTAAATTAAGATTGTATGTATATACATTATGTTGTAAAAAATATATGCACCCATAAGAAATTAAGCTACAGCCGCGAAACTCAGTATGAATGCATCGTTTGAGGAGATATGCAAATGAAAAGAATGTGAGGGAAAACATTTTATTAGAAAATTGTGGAAACAAACCGATCACATTTTAATAAGTGGTAAATCCTTCCCTGGTAGCTATACAAGTCAATATTCGGTGTCTCACAGAATCAATTATTTTGCGTATGTCCCTCTGAGGAAGATTCCACAAATTTTACAACTGGTCAAATAATTCAGCGGCATTCTGTGAAGGCTGAAATAACATTAACAGCATATCCCAGATGTGTTCAATTGGTGATATCTATGGGGAACTTGATCTTCATGCGAGGGTAGTAAATCCTCGAAGACATTGCTGAAGAAGTCATGCAGTGTGTGGCCTAGCGCTGTCTTGCTGCTAAATGAAATCTGGGCGACATGACAGCATAGGCAGAACAATTGGCTGCGGAATATCGTCGACTTACAAGGGAGCCGTCAGATTATAGCTTGCAGCACAACTAGAGGAAATCAACTGTTCCACGAGATGGCTTCGCAGACTGTCACATCACATGCGATGGTCATATGCCACTCGACAACAACTGCGAATTTGGAACGCTAACCTTTCTTCCTCCAGACACGTAAGCGGTAGTCATTAGTACAGAGTTAAAAGCGAGATTCGTCGCTAAAGGTAACATACGTCCAGTCAGACGCTGTCCAGGGTGACTAATCGGCAACAATCCAGACGGCTCTGTCTATGTTGGACGATTTAATGGACGTCTGCACCTAACCCCACCTCCTGCTAGTAATCTCCAAATATTATTCCTTGATACAGGATGCATGGAGGATGCTAAATGCCTTTGAATGGTTGATAGCGACGTTTTTGTTGTGAACGTGACTCATCTCGTGACTGCAGGATCCTCTCCAGCAGTTATGTGTGTAGGACGACTGGAGTCTCCACGACGACTGCATGTGCCTTCTCTAATCTACTGTTGCTAACACCAAGATATTACCATATCGCTCCGACCAAAAGGGCGACAGCTACGTCTGTTGGACCAACCAGGTTTCCTTAGGCCTATGATGCGACCTCTCTCCAAATCCGACGATTGTTCATTGTGCCGTCAAGTACATCTCAAAGCCGAGAGTTTACGAAGAATAAAAACATTCGGGCCACTTGTATCTACGAACCAGTGGTGAATTATTTATATTATTATTTATTTACTTCATGTTGAGGTGATTTAAATTACGTTATGTATTAACTGTTCATTATAATAATTGCTAACACTAGTAATTGTCCTTCCCGGGGCGTCCAAATTGTTGGTCTATATCTTAGGATGAGTCGCTGGGTCTTCAACACTTCTATTAGTATGGTAGTTTATATTACATAGTTATCATAAAATCGTTTAAGGAGGAGAAAGCACTCGTGTGAGACCAGTCCACTTTCTCTTAATTCAATTAGCAAAACGACCTAATATATATTAAGCTCGGACATACCTTTGCAATTCCGTCCTTGTTTTGTTGGTCTGTTGATCAGGATTTAATATCGCTAACTGCCCCATTGGCATTCGGGAGGAGACTATGTTTTTTTTCACACATAACGCATGACTTGTTTCTCATATCTGAACACTGACTTCAACTATCTGGAACATTCTGATGCCTTATGCATTCCTCAACTTTCATACGACATTCTGCAACTTTTTTTCTTCATCCTCCTTTCTCCACAGCATCTTTTTCGCTTCGTGTAAGGATATGCCTTTCGCGTCCATTGGCTGTTCCTCGGTGTGAGGTTGTTTCATTCGACTTTCAATATCGAATGAAGTTTGGTTTAAGTCTTGGCCCTAAAATATTTTTATGCCACACCAATCGCACCTGCAATCCAGGGCTCGAAGAGCCCTGGGTTGCAGGTGTGTTTGGGGCATGTAGCCCTGCCTGCAATCTGGTTGATGTTTATTTATTGCGATCATAACTTGCCTTAATTTGTGACAATATGTAGGCCCCTTTGTTTGTTCGCAAACATCAAACTGCATCTGGTGCCTACTGGTCGCATAGAACCTAATAGATCGAAATGCAAATAATGTATGCTTATTTTGTCAGAAATTTTGTCTTGCCCCTAAAATATGTTTTATGCCTCAACCACACCTGCAATCCACTGCTCGAACAGCTCTGGATCGCAGATATGTTTGGGGCATGCAGTCCTGCCTGCAATCTGGTTGATGTGTATTTATTGCGATCATAACTTGCCGAAATTTGTGACTATATGTCGGGGCTTTTGTTTGTTCGCAAACATCAAACTGCATATGGTTCCTACTGGTCGCATAGAACGTAACAGATCGAAATGTAAATAATGTATACTTATTTTATCAGAAATAAGGTATCATTTATGCATATATAAAACAAATCTGATATGAGTCGAATATTACTTTCTCTACATATTACAAAAATTTACTGCTTCGGCAGTGAAGAAATGATGTACAAGTTATAACACAGCGCTTAAAATATTTAATTGTACATTTGTCGCTTTTTCGTATTTCTAAGTACACAATTAACTTATAATTTACTCAACTTTAAATTGACATTTATCAATACTTATAGCATCTGCAATAAATATATAGTCCACATATAAAATATTTTAATCATTTATTAATCAGTTTGGCTTCATTTCGTTAAATCAGCGTCATTTTAAAAATTTGACGATCTTTTCGTGAATCTGGAACAAAATATTGCCAATTTGGCGATATTTCGTCAAATTAGTCTTAAGCTCACCAAATTTATCTCCGGCCGTTATAGACAAACGGAGAGAAGATATATTTAACACTTTACAACAAAGTTGAAAAGTGTTTATGACTTTGTTAATTTTGTCTGTCTGTCTGTATGTCTGTCCGTTAGCACGATAACTGCCGTAAAAATTACTTAATCAAAATGAAATTTTAGTATGTTGTTCAGACGGTCTGTAGGACCTATGGGAATATAAATGAATAATATCACCCAATTAGTTTTGGAATGAACCCGGGTTGAAAAAATGAAGTACTTTGAGCCCTATGGGACCTAATTTTTCAGACATTTTTAAAGCGGATTTAAAATTCACAAATTGCTTCGAAAATTTGAGATAATATTCAAAATGTTCCATAATATATAAAAAAAATCAGAGAAATATATTCAGTAGATTTTTAAATAAAAATTATAATAAGAAC
Organism: Amaurobius ferox; assembly: GCA_951213105.1. Lineage (NCBI taxonomy): Eukaryota > Metazoa > Arthropoda > Arachnida > Araneae > Amaurobiidae > Amaurobius > Amaurobius ferox. The sequence continues at coordinate 34,982,046 of OX578143.1, forward strand.
ACCTTTTATATGAAGCGATCACGTGACAATAATATGAAAAGATCACGTGACCCACTTGACTTATGACTGATCACGTGACTTATGACTGGTCCGTGACACTGATCACGTGCCTTATTTATGAATGAAATGTTGCTTTTATAGAGAGAACCAGGCTTGTTATTTTTTCTATGACGTCATTTGAATGAATTTCAGTTGTTTTCGATGAAGTTTTCAAATATAATAAATTATCGTAGTATTATGATAATTCTAAAATTATTACCGAGGAATGTATCACATTTTAGAGATGTTTAAACGAGGCAATTTATATTTCAATGCCGTCATTTGAATGAAGTTCATTTTTTTCCATGAAGGTTTAAGTTTTCAAATATAATAAATTAATGTAGTATTGTGATAAGTTTTAAAATATTACCGAGGAATGTATTGCGTTTTAGACGTGTTTAAATAAAATTGCATTGAAGTTGGAAAGTGTTTCATAATCAATGCTTTAAGCATGATTGATCTTTCTTGTTGTATATATAAATGGCAACTGGTGAATAGTTTAGACTTCAAAATACAAACCTATTACCTAAATTATTTTCCCTCGTGAATAAAGCGAACTATAACCATGAGAATGATGTTAATAAATTTTCCGCTTAATATTACATATAAAAAGTGAACATATTTCGCAATAGTTAATACTTCTTTAACGTTATGATTTTTTTTTATAAATTTAGTTGAAAAATGTCATTATCTCAGGAACTCTTCATGTCAGCGTTCTGCAGCTTGTACCATTTCTATTTTAATGAAAAATTACATAAGACGTATTGCAGATTCTGTTATTTTTATGATTTTTTTTTTCAAAATTTCATTCGAAAATTTGGGGACCTTAGGAACTTTGTATTGCGCTTAAAATCAAGAGGTTTCCAGTGTTTACCGATTGTAATATTTGTACCAAATTTCTTTCGAAACGCTATATTCGTTCTACACACATACAGACATCACCTTAAAACTGATCGAGATCAGTGACCCTTGAAACGTGCTCTTCTTTCGAAAAGTCGAATTTTTGATTCCTCTCACAATACTTTTCCAATACATTATACTTTGTACATTGGGAGAGTAGAAACAGCTCGATTGACAGTATGGTCATCCTTTCAGCGAATTAATTGAGTATTTATTTATTTATTTTATAATTCCTTACACTCCCGTTGCGGACATATATATTGTTGTGCTGGATCCTCTGGAATCGTGAGTGTGAACTCGGGTATAAGAAGCGTATTATTTTCAAAGCATTGACGAAAGTAATTTCACAGAACAGCAGCTACTATACACAAAACATTGATAAAAATAACAATTCAATGCATCTCTTTTCACTTCAACTGCTCTCCTACAGAATGATATTTTTACTCTCCATAAAACATTCTGGAAATCTGTAATATCTCGTGGAATATTGATAATTTCGGAGTGCGTTTCGAACCTTGGGAATTTCACCAAATTGTTGATAATTCGCCAAACCTGCTAACCCTTCATGAACCTTCGGCATTTTGGCAATCTAAATCTCACATCATGGGAAGGGATGCCGCTACGGGCGTTTTCTCCGCCTGGTAGTTGAAAGAGATGAAAGTAAGGAGGAGGAAAGTGACTTTAACACATTTTACAAGTTCGCAACAATATAGAGGCGGGTGCTGCTATAAAAAATGTCTGTTGAAAGTAGAGATAGTTAAAATTTTATCTGAAAAAAAAATAGAATAAACGCTTGCTTTGGGTAGCTCAACTGGTAAATAATGAAATATGTTTTAAAATAGAGTAGAACACATATTAAATTAGTTAGTTTAAATACATTTTACGAATATCGTAGAAATATGGATGACTATTCGAGCTATGGCAAGCCGTTTTATGTCTCGCTTACATGTTGTTAATTTATGTGAGAATTTCAGTCAGAAATTTTAGAAAATTAAAATTGTTGTATTTGGAAACTTTCTGATTTTACGGGAAAGAAAAATATTTCGCAATCTGCATGCTGACCGCAATGCAACTAGTCAGCTCTACAAAAACATCATGTAATATTTGAAGGTCTTTACGAAATACGAAGTTGTTTTCATTTGCTCTAAATTGACAACCCCGCTGCACATTTCCCCGCAGCCACTTAATGTGTTCTTGAGAGGATAATTCAGCCCACAGAATACAATATTCTTAAGGTGCATTTCCATAGAAACCTGTGGCAACAACTTTAACATGGGATTTCGCATAGACACTAGCGTTCGAGTTCCAACCATCGCAGCTAAGGCTCCTCTATATACGAGCTGACTCATCAGACATATTGAAGCCCACCATAGCTGGAAGCGCAATCCAATAGCATTAGCTCTATTCGTATTTTCACTTTAAGAAGTATAATTAAAATAATTATGGGTGATTGTTCTGCACCAAACTGCTCTAATCATTCTAGAAAGGGTTTTAGGCTATTTCGCTTTCCTAAAACCGAAGAAAGAATAAAACAATGGCTAATAAATATTTGGATACCCAGTACTGGGTCATATTTGTGCGAGCTAAATTCTGCAATATTCTAATTGAAATTTATTTTTTATATAAAGTATTTATTTTAAACACTTATTTTATAATTTATGTTACTGTAGTATGGAACACTATGGGCTTCAATATGCTTGATAAGTCAGCCTATGACGTAAAAAAGCTCAACTGCTAGATTTAGCGACTATCGCTGGATTAGCGATTTTATGTTAATGCGGCCAAAAAAAATTACGGAACTGTACTTTTATAATTTTTTAAACTATAAACATGATCAGCATTAAAAATACTTTTATCTGTATTATATTTATTAGTTTAAGTAAATTTAAATGAATAAATATAAATATATATTTAATTCATGTAATTATAACCTAAATAAAAAAATGACGCATTGCATCACTGTCAATCATTATACACCAAAAATTACAAGCTAACATACCCAACAGACTGAAATATTATATAATATTTTCAGCCTAAAGAGTATACTAGCGTGTTGATTGTTAATTTGCTTAGATCTTAATTTATTCTGGGATGCTGTTAATATATATATTTTAAATACACTAATATTCTTATAATGAATAACAAATTATTTCCATAAATGCACTATCAAAGGTGCCGAACTCAATCGTTAATTACAAAGGGGGGAGTATTTTCCACATTACGTCAGTTAGTAAAAATCATGTAAAATATATACACATTCAATATCATATTCAATTTAATTAGCTCTAAAAAAAGATATTCAAATATCAATTTTTATACATTTCATATAAATGCGGAAAAGGTTTTTTAACTAATAATGCCACTGCTTCTTAGAATTTAGTCTGGTTGGCAGTGATATTGCACCAATTTCTTATGATGAAGACATGCATAGGATGAAATATGGGATGGATAACAAATTATATTTTTATTTAAATGAAAATAAATGATATACCTTGTAAACGTAATCCCTTTTTTTTTTGTTAATCCATTTCTTGAAAAATGCATAAAGAATAAAATAATATATATAAATAAAATTGAAAATCTGTCTGTCTGTCTGTTTGTCCCATCATCACGGGAGAACGGCTGAACCGAATTTGATGAAATTTTGTGGGTAGCCTAGAAATAGCCCCACTTAAAATTTAGTCTATGGTTGGAATTTCTACGACCAGTGGTTCTCGAGATATTAGTAAAAAACAAAACTTTCGTTTGTCTCATCATCACGAGAGAACGGCTGAACAGAATTTAATGAAATTTTGTGGGTGGCCTTGAAATAGCCCCCCATAAATTTTGCCCAAGTTTCAAGTTTCTAAGACCAGGGGTTGTCGAGATATTAATGAAAAAAGGAACTTTTTTTATAGCAGTTCTACTCTCCAACTCCGTGGTTTATCCAAACGGAAAGGATAAATATCGTTTGTTTAAAGCGTCAAAGGGAATTAAAACTTTTTTGAGTTTGATGCAGGATTTTTGCATTAAATAGTCACTATCTGAAAGCATGAATTGTTTGAAACATGAATTTAAATGGAAAAATCTGCCTCCATGGTTTTACATGTATTAACCTCCATGTATTTCACAAGCTTTTACTCAACGATTAGAAGTATAAAGAAATTAAAATAGTTATTTAATTTCGCATTTTATGAGGAAGATTCTATCTTATATCATGTTGCTCGGCAAAGGAATGGAATTAAATGTGTTTGTTAATGATTATTATTATTTTTTCTATTTGTATAATAAATAAATGGATGTAAAAATATATTTTATAAATGAACGGTTTGATTGTTCTTTTAATTATATATATATTGCGGACTGTTTACATTACTTTTATTTATTTTAGCAAAGAGGTTTCAAGCTCATATATTGTGTTTAGCTAATAAACTCATAATAAATGAACGGTTTGATTGTTCTTTTAATTATATATATTGCGAACTGCGTACATCACACTTTTATTTATTTTAGCAAAGAGGTTTCAAAGCTCATATATTGTGTTTAGCTACTAAACTCATACATTGTGTTTACCCAATAAATTCATTTAGCCGATTGTTGAAGCAGAAAAAGAGTAGAACGGATGTATGTATCTTCTAATACAATTTTAGTGTTTTCATTTAGTATATATACAGACGGGATATGGATATTTTATTCTTCAGATCTGCAAATTTAGAGCTACGAATTTAGCGGAATATCTCTAAATAACTTGGTAACTTTTCTTAAACTTTACCAAATTAGAGGAAATATCTCCAAATTGATAAAAATGACCCAAATCAATGAAATTAAATTTGTTTTTTTAGAATAGAGTACTGAAATGATGTTTCTGTAGCATTTGTCGGTAACGCTTAGTAACGCATTTAACTAATTTTTTTAATATCAATAAATTGATAAAAATATTTGTAAATCCATAAAAATATCATGGAGACGAAAATGTCGCCAAACCTTCCATGGAGATCACATTATTCAGACGACATGATTTCCATCAATTTATTTGAAGCAGATGATATCATGTCGCTTAGCAACGGATCCAATGTGTTATGTGTCATACGATTTTTATTAAATCTAATAAAAATATGTATATAAAATAAATTTCATTGACATTGCATTTTTGACTGGATAATATCAATTACGGTTTTCAGGTTTAAACATCATTATTATTGATATTTCGGGGACAGTTGATTCAGGAATTATTGATATTTTCAAATTATTATGCCATTGTTTCATTATGACGAAAATTGTTGAAACTCATATATAGTACGTTGTACAAGTAATCTTCTACAAATGCACGGGTATATCTTCTAATCTACGAGAATATAAGTAGTACAGGTATATTGGCAAAATTTATATATATATTGGCATATATTGGAATCAATTACGACCTTCTGGTATTAAGATTACGGGGATTTTTGTTACTTTCAATTTATTACGTCATCTTTTTTATTTTGGTAAATATTTTTAAGACTCATATTACAATATGTTTAAGCTTCTACTAACACACTGGCATATTTTCTAACTTGCGACAATATAAGTAGTACGTGGTTGCATATATTGATTCAATTCTTATTTTTGTGTGAATTTGTTTACAAAAGGGGCCAGGATATTTTATTCTTCAGATTTGCCCGTGAAGATAATTTTGCATAGTGAGAACAGATATTCTTAAACTTCTCTTTATGAGCAATAAATTTAATGTTTTATCAGAATTTGCACTTGATTGCGAATTATAAGTTTTTTTTATATTATATACTCCGTACGAAGGACGGGTATGCTGCTAGTTCATTATAAAATCCAAAATAACAGCGAAAGTATGTTAGCCACGTGTAAACATGTGATGATGGAGCAAAGTTAAAAGTGTTTCGTTTAGTGCCAAATAAGGTTATATTAACAGAACGTCTTGGCGAAAACCACAGTCTGAGGAGAAAAACCGTCACAAACCATCGCCAAGCTTGCCAACCTTGATATTGGATTTAATTTTGGGTGGTGGTAGGCGGCGCTGCGGTTGCGACTGAAACCGCTGTATATACGTTGCCAACGTAATAATAAAGGCCGGGAAATTTCGATTTAGAAAGGGGGGAATATGTAGTTCCAGAACAGTTGGTAGATGGCGTTGTTATGTCCTGTAAGAGCTGATTTATTACTATCAAAGTTCTTATAATCCATGTCTTTTTTTTATTTCTTTACATTATCTAATAATTTAAAATCCGCATCTGTTTGCGTTTTATTTGTTTAATAAATATAGTTATTTTTTATTTAACCAAGAACATTTTTAGTTTTGTAAATATAAAAAATAGGTACAAAATTAATGTCTTTAATACGTTTTATCGTTTAGTAAATTCAAAAAGGGAAACGTTATCAATTATTATTAAATTAATTATTAATACGTTAAAATATTTTTTTACAGGAAGAAGGAAATAAACTTGTAAACATGCGCGAACCTGTAAACATGCCAGAAATTTCCATAGGAGATGTCAAAAGCGATTTTTTTTCAATTTAAAAGCGAAATTTTTTATTAACAAGTTTTTTTAATGATTGTAAAAATTTCAATTTTTTATTTTAGTTATTATTAAATAAAAATTAAGTTTTATAAATTATATTAAATAGAAATTAAAATATTTTTCATTTTTTTAAATCCAATTTTTCATTAACATGCCATAAAGTACCCCCCTCCCCATTCCGCTAGGAAGTTAGTTCTCCAGGATTCATAAACTGCAGGGGAGTGTATAATTAAAAATAAATGGAGGGGGTGTCGACAGGGTAGATTGATTTAAATCAACTTCATTTAAATCAGAATTTAAATTACTTGATTAAAGAAAATCATTGATTTAAATAGTTTATTTTTTTATAAAATTATTAATTAAAATCAATGACGTTTTTCAATTTATTGATTTTGAACAACATGAACATGCATTAATTTATTTCACATTTATAAGTTTAGGGTGCGGTAGCCCAGTGGAAATGCACTCGGTAGGCCCTCTGGTTCGTTTCCTGCGACTGCCAAAACTGCCGCCGTGTTTACGCGTATGATCACGTTAAACATGTCAAGGGCCTTTCCGAGAGGTTGGTGGTAGGGGAAGGAGGGTACGGTCCCTATGGATGCCTCCCCCACTGGGTTTCGGTCTAAATTGGGTGGCACTGCCCGGCCGTCTAAGCAGTTACCTTACACCTTTCTGGTTGAATCGGATGGTCTGGGTCTCAACAACAACAACATTTATAAGTTTGGGTTATATAAAATAATAATGCTTATTAAATTATTACATACTAACGGTTTGTCCATCGATAATGACGTGGAAATTGAGTTATTTGGGATAAAAGTCTTAGCGAAAATTTGGTGAGATATTTGGCGACTAAATAGTGGGACAGACATACAGACCTAACAAATTATATAAGTTAGGATATGTATTTAATATATTAAAATTTTGTAAAGAAAACAGCTTTAAGAAAGAATTCTAATTTTTTTGATAAATTCATATAATTCCTTACAAATATTTTCTTATTTTTTCAGAATTAAAATTTCTCCTTATCCCCTTTTTACAGCTTTTGCAGATATTCTGATTTAAATCATGATTATATTAATGAAGAAATATTTATAATTCAATTTATTTTTCTTTACATTCGCAATCGAGTATAACTTGAATTTCCTTGATTTTAATTCTCGACGTTAAAATCATTTATTATGTATGATTTTTAATCTTGTAGATTTAAATTTGTTTTGATAATGTGAATTTAACTATTTAACCTTCACAGCCAGCAACTTAATTTTTAATTATTTTTACAAGTCCCACTAGAGATGTTCATTAAATGTGAATATACAAACAACATTTAGTGCAATAAGTTGTAAAATTGTTATATATTTCAATATACTAAACCACTAAATTTCAGATAATGCAGATAATGAACATATTTTAATTATTTATTTAAATTATATGAAATATATTTTTGTTATATAGTATTCATAAAGAAGTTTTTAGTGGTTGTGAGAAAAATAAAACAAGCCCAATTTAAATAAAATCCAATTTGAAACAAAAAATATACATAATTTAAATAAGAAAAATTCGATTACTTGATTATTTTTTAAATAAAAACATCACCAAACCAGCAAGCAGCACACATATTCCATCCTTGGGAAAACTGTGAAAACCAACGTTTTCTCTCATAGTGCAATCAGAATTATAATATGGTACACAACAATGTACCATTTTTACTGAATTATTTTTGCACAATATTGTTATATTAATGCTATAAAAATCAGTATAATTTAATAAATAATAACAAATATAAAATTATAAAGAAAATCTTCACCGAAAACAAAAACATACACAAACCCTCACACGTGTATCATTGTTTATACTGAAAAATCGCGCAAATAAAGGAAATTAAAAGCGATCCTACCGGACACTTTAGTGAACTGAGATGTCGCCAGTTTTTTGCCGAAAATATGCGAAATTCCCCGGCCTTTATTATTACGTAGGCTACGGTATATAGCAGTCTGTGATTTAGCCCAGTTATTACAATTCACTGCACTGCCTTATTCGGCGCAGCTTTTTTAATTTTATATTGAATATATTAGTATGCACGACTAAGCGAAATTAATTTTTATATAAAATAAAATTATATAATATTATCAATAGTTATGGACGGTAATCAGAAATATTTCAATTTTAATTTTTAGTATATCTCATACTTTGTGTTGACATTGAAGAATGTTGTCCTTTTCGAGCTTAACTGAAAGCTGTCTTACCGTCAAAAATTTTACACAATCAATTATCTACTGTCAATTAATGAATAAACTAAAATTAAATTTGAACTTTAAATGACAAATTTAGGGCTAATATGAGATAATCAACGAAAGGGTTTTTCAATTTCTGTATTTTTCCTTGGTCATTTTAAGCAGAAGAAAATATAGTGGTGTGGCATGAAATAATCTGCTTAAAAATGAATTCCCGTATTTCATATTAATTGCAAATAAACACTATTTCAGTGCCTCCCTACCAAACACAGAATGATAAGAGCAGCCGTGTACAAATGTGAGCGTGACTATATATATACGACTGATGATATTCTCGCCTATTCACAATTAAATCTTGAAGATATTTCTTAAATAATGGTATTTTTACACAATTGTTAGAATTTTCAAATTGTTTTATTTGTTACAGATGTCAGAACCTTCGCATCCCTTTGCCTGGTCTCCTATGCACAACGTTTCCTTTACAATTTATTAGAGGAGATGAAGAATACATTATTAACAAACTTATAAATAATATTACAGAAAGTGACAAGATGTTTAAAAAATCTGATGTGAGCAGCATATTACTTTTCCTAAAGGCTACAATTTTCTTACACTGAACTTGCACTCTTAATTCAGTTTTCGCTCCCATTTGGTAACTAGGCGTATTTGCAAAGAAAGCGTAGCAAAAACGCGAAAAATTGAAATATATCGCGAACGGTTTATCCTAGAGTAATGAGGTTGGTCCTATTTTTTATCGTCAAAAATTGCATATGAAACAATCATCTAATTGATACATAATAGCATATGTGGTATTTTATTCTAGATTTTGATAATTTTGGGGGCCATTTTTCAAAAAAATGCAGGTTTTATTTTCCAATCAGCACCAAGGAAACCTACAAGTAACTTACCTAAAGAGTTTTTTGAAATCTTGTCAATTAGCTTTGGGTTAGAATGGATACATACATTCAACAGACATACAGAAACACACATACAAAAACACACACAGACGCCACGATAAAAAATGTATTATCGTATTCTATAGGTTCCAAAACGTATAGATCCGTCAAAAACTCGAATTGCGAAATTCGACTCATTTCTAGTACTTGTCCTATACATTGTCATGCATTATAGGAACAGCAAATAGGTTTTACTCCCCAATTGTTGTTATTTTATTTACGTGCATATGGTTAAAGAAAAACATATTTTTTATTTATTTTATTGTAGCATTTTTATGCAAACAACAAATAATTAAATATTTTAATTCTTTTGTTAAAATATACGAGTTCGAATAAATTTTATGAATTATGCGACAAACATATTACGCGATTTTACGAGAAACAAAAATATTTCACAGTCTGAATGTGGAGGTCAAAACAACCGGTCATCTGTACAAAAACATCATATAATATTTAAAGGTCTTTACGAAATACGAAGTAGTGTTCTTTTGCTCTAAATCAACAACCCCGGAACCCATTTCCACACAGCCACTCAATGTGTTCTTGAGAGGATAATTCTGCTTACCTATTACAATTCGCTGCACAGCTTTTTTCTGCGCAGCTTTCTAGATTTGATATTAAAGGATATCATGCCTAACTAAACGAAATCCGTATTTATATAAAGCAAAATTATATAATATTATCAACACATATGGACGGTATTCAGACAATTTTTAAGTATAATCTCAGGCTTTGTGAAGACATAGGAGAATGTAGTCCTTTTGGGGTTTAACGAAGGGCTGGCTGTCTTTCCGTCAAAAATTGTGTACATTCTCTTGTCAATCAATGAATAAAATAAAATGAAATTTTTACTTAAAATGACAAATTTAGGGCTAATATGAGATAATAATCGAAAAAATTTTCCATTTCCACATATTTTCTTGTTATTTTAAGCAGACGGAAATGTAGTGGTGTGGCATGAAATCACTTGCTTAAAAATATATCCCCGTCTTTCATGTTTATTGCAACTAAACACTATTTCAGTGCCTCCCTACGAAACACAGAATAATAAGAGCAGGCGTTTACAAAGGGGGGCGTGGCTATATATACGGCTGATGCATTTCCCGCCTATTCACAATTAAATCTTGAATATATTTCTTAACTATTGGTATTTTCATACAATTGTTAAAATTTTCAATTTGTTTTATTTGTTACAGATGTAAGAACCTTCGCATTCCTCTGCCGGGTCTCCTATGCACAACGTACCCTTTACAATTTATTAGAGGGAATGAAGAATAATGTATTAACAAACTTATAAATAATATTACAGAAAGTGACAAGATACTTAAAAAATCTGATGTAGGCAGCATATTGTTTTTCCTACAGACTGCAATCCATTTTCTTACACTGAACTTGCACTTTTAATTCTAGACGTGGCGGGAAAAACCACATAAGTCAAAAATTGCAAATTTTTGTATAGCATATTCTGTTGAAGAAATGTATTAACTATACTGCAGAAAAAGCACGTACATCTGTTGGACTAAAAGATATAAAAAAAAAGAAACACCATAAACAACCTACTAGATTTTGCTCCTAAGTGAGCCGGGAAAAACCACATAAGTCATAAAAAGTTATTTTTCTCTAATTTTCGAACATATATCATTCGGGAAAAAGCACATAAGTCAATAAAAGTTATTATTATCCGTTTTTATTGTGCAGATTTTAGCATTTAAAAAACACGAGTGAAGAAATGTTATCATTCCGTACAGTTTATACAACCTTGTTCTTTGTTGAAACTACGTCACAATATTCTTTTTTTATTTCGTAAAATTTCGAGGCGCGCGCGACGTTCTCCCCCCCCCCCCCCCATTTCGATGCCTATTTCCGGTGATTTTGTATTTATTCGCCCGGTAATTGATTATTGTTAGGCAGCTGTTTTATTCATATAGTGCTGCTGAAATAACACTATATTTTAGGGAGTGATGTCTCAATTTTAGAAGAGTATGCTGCATCGAGGTATATTCTAACTCGTTGGTATGCTGTCACGGGGACAACTAATGGTGAATTCACAAGAATAAAAATATTTCAGGTATGTTGTATTTTATTAAATATCTCTCTTAAGACTTAGCCAGAATAGAAACTAGAGTTTTGAGAACAAGGCTCTTAATGCCAATTATATGCATAAAAATAAACAGGTTTCTGTGCTATCAGCGGTATAGTCAGAAATGAATCTCTGCAAAAGAATAGGGGGCGGCAGAACAAATGTTTAATAGTAAAACGTTTTGAGTTATGTTAGATAACATAAATAAAACTACCTTACTCCCGCGATGTAGCACGATGTTCGTCTCAATAGCTTATAAAGTATAGTAAGCGGGAAAATTGTACTGATTGTGCAAGTTTTACATGTTCTCACTGGGAATGTCCTAAACAAAATCCCCATATATTGAAATATACTGTAGTTTATTTGCTGCGGCCTGGAGCTTATATGCTGATGTTAAATCAGCAGTTCTCAGCTATACCTCTGTAACCGCTGATGCAATTAAAACGAGACTCCGTGGTAGTTTGATTAGTCTGCTTGGAAGAGGGAGCAGTTTATTTATTTGTTTTAATTATATACAATAATGTATAAGGAAAGTATTGTGACTGGGTCGAAAATTCGAATTCGAGTTTTCGACGGGAGACCACGTTCACTCATACCTGATCACGAATAGAACATTTTTGAGATGATGTGTGTGTGTACGTGTCAATGAGCCTATGGACACGATATCTCACAAACAAATGGAGCGATTCGAGTGCAATTCAAAACAAAAATTACTATCCGTGCTTACTGGAAGTCTATTGTTTTTAAACACAATCGAATGCTGAGAACTCCCCTAAATTTTCGAGTGAAATTTTGAAAAAATCATCAAAATATCAAAACTTTTAATAAAGTTACGAAAATAGACATTTCTTATGTAATTTTACCTTAGAAAACGATTTACTTAAACATTATAGCGCTAGTATGAACTGTTCTCGAGATATTAAACATTTTTCAAATTAATTTATCAATAAAATCCCATAAAGCAAAAAAACTATTAACTGTTGTGAAACATGTTCAATTATCATATGTAATATCCTGTGATAAATACGGTGGCATCATTCTCGTGGACCTAGCTCGTTCCATTCATGAGAAATGATACTTTGAGAAATACTTTTATATTTGAACGCCAATATTATCTGTTACAAGAATAACTTATTTCTGGGACCATAACGCTTGTCGAGAGTTTTGCGACGAATTTGGCGGAATGTCGCCAACTGAGCGACTTTTTAAATTTTGCTAAATGAACGAAAATCTCACCAAATGGATCAATTCTGTTCCATGCTTCTGACTTCAAATGAAGCAGACATTGATCCCGATCTGATTGAAATTTACCCGGATGAACTATAAACGATGTTTGAGTTTCAGTTTTATATGTTTGAGTTTCATATGTTTATATTTATATATATCTTAAATTAGCTATTTAATTTACGAAAAAGATGCATTAAATTTTAATTTTATTTTTTAACAATTTTCAGAAAAATCAGTTGAAACATCATTCCGACGTTTTTTTATAATTTTTACAAAATATTTACTTAAAGTGGTCCTAAGAAAACATTAAATAATAATAACAGTTTGGAATTAGAATGCACAATTAAATGCTGCATTATGACCGAAGTTTTATTAAACAATTACTTATGTCTGTATTTGTAAACACATCACAATTGTGTTTAAAGAATAAATTCTGAAGTCAGGAATAATTACTTATGTCTGTATTTGCCACAAACTTGCTTCGGGAATAACCACTTAAGTCAGTATTCACCTAAAAATTAATTTTCCAAAATTACAATACAATGTATGCTTATTTAGCTTATAAATGTGTAATAAATACCATAAAAAATAAATGTGTATTTTGAAAATCAAAATCAAAAATTAAAAAAAACGATGTCTTAAAAATGTCTTTCTTTTCATTCGTTAATATCTCAAATTCCTTGTTTTTGACTTAAGTGGTTTTTCCTTCCAGCTCTAGAATTCAGCTTTCGCTTCCATTTGGTAACAGGGCGCATTTTCAAATAAAACGTAGCAAAAACGCGAAAAATTGAAATATCTCTCGAACGGTTTATCCTAGAGTAATGAGGTTGGTCTTATTTTTTATGGTCAAAAATTACATATTAAACAATCATATGATTCATACATAAAAGAATATGTGTTATTTTATTTTGATTTTTGATAACTTTTGTGGACCATTTTTAAAAAAAATGCAAGTTTTATTTTCGAATCAGCACCAAGGTAACCTACAAGTAACTTACCAAAGTTTTATGAAATTTGGTTAATTTGCTTTGAGATATAATGGATACATACATTCAACAGACATACAGAAACACACACACACACAAAAAAAACACTGACCCCCAAGATAATAAATGTATTATTTTATTCCATAGGTACCAAAACTTATAGATCCGTCAAAAACTCGAGTTGCGAAATTCGACACGATTCTAGTATTTCTCCTATATACATTACCATTCATTGTAGGAACGGCAAATAGGTTTTACTCCCCTATTGTTGTTCTTTTATTTACGTGCATATGGTTATAGGAAAACATATTTTTAATTTATTTTATTGTAGCATTTTCATGCATACAACAAATAATTAAATATTTTAATTATTTTGTTAAAATATACGAGTTTGAATAAATTTTAATAATTACGCAACAAACCTATTACGCGATTTTATGAAAAACAAACATATTACGCGATTTTACAAAAAACAAACATATTTCACAGTCTGAATTCGGACTTCAACCCAACTGGTCATCTATACAAAAATGTCATATATTATTTAAAGGTATTTACGAATTACGAAGTAGTGTTCATTTGCACTAAATCAACAACCCCGGAACCCATTTCCCCATAGCCACTTAATGTGTTCTTGAGAAGATAGTTCTGTTTACCGATTACAATTCACTGCACAGCTTTTTTCTGCGCAGCTTTTTGGATTTGATGTTATAAGCATTGCTATGCCTAGATAAACGAAATCCGTATTTATATAAATCAATATTTTATAATATTATCGACACATAATGAAGGTACACAGCAAATTTTTAAGTATAACTTCATACTTTGTCAAGACATAGGATAATGTAGTCCTTTTGAGGTTTAACTAAGTGCTGTCTTTCCGTCAAAAATTGTGTACATTCTCTTGTCAATCAATGAATAGAATAAAATGAAATTTTTACTTGAAAGGCAAATTTAGGGCTAATATGAGATAATAATTGAAATGTTTATCCATTTCCGTACTTTTTCTTGGTCATTTTAAGCAGAATATATTGTGGTGTAGCATGAAATCACCTTCTTAAAATATATCCCCGTCTTTCATGTTTATTGTAACTAAACACTATTTCAGTGCCTCTCTACTAAACAGAGAATGATAAGAGCAGGCGTTTAGAAGGGTGGGCGTGGCTATATATACGTCTGATGCTTTCCCCGCCTCTTCACAATTAAATCTTGAATATAATTCTTAACTATTCGTATTTTTATACAATTGTTAGAATTTTCAATTTGTTTTATTTGTTACAGATGTAAGAACCTTCGCATTCCTTTGCCGGATCTCCTATGCACAACGTACCCTTTACAATTTATTAGAGGGAATGAAGAATAATTTATTAACAAACTTATAAATAATATTACAGAAAGTGATATGATACTTAAAAAATCTGATGTAGGCAGCATATTGCTTTTCCTACAGACTGCAATTCATTTTCTTACCCTGAACTTGCACTTTTAATTCAGCTTTCGCTTCCATTCATTTGGTAACAGGCCGTATTTTCAAATGAAACGTAGCAAAAACGCGAAAAATTGAAATCTCTCTCGAACGGCTTATCCTAGAGTAATGAGGTTGGTCTTATTTTTTATAGTCAAAGATTACATATTAAACAATCATATGATTCATACATAATATAATATTTGGTATTTTATTTTATATTTTGATAATTTTTGTGGGCTATTTTGCAAAAAAATTCAGGTTTTATTTTCCAATTAGCACCAAGGTAACCTAAAAGTAACTTACCAATAAAGTTTTATGAAATTTGGTTAATTTGCTTTGAGATAGAATGGATACATTCATTCAAGAGACATACAGAAACACACACAGACAAAAAAACACACTGACGCCAAGATAATAAATATATTATTGTATTCTATTGGTTCCAAAACTTATAGATCCGTCAAAAACTCGAGTTGCGAAATTCGACACGATTCTAGTACTTCTCCTATACATTACCATGCATTGTAGGAACAGCAAATAGGTATTACTCCCCTATTGTTGTTCCTTTATGTACGTGCATAAGGTTATAGGAAAACATATTTTTCATTTATTTTTTTGTAGCATTTTCATGCATACAACAACTAATTAAATATTTTAATTCTTTTGTTAAAATATACGAGTTCGAATAAATTTTATTAATTATGCAACAAACATATTACGCGATTTTACGAAAAACGAAAATATTTCACAGTCTGAATGCGAACTTCAACGCAACTGGTCATCTATACAGAAATGTCATATAATATTTAAAGGTATTTTCGAAATACGAAGTAGTGTTCATTTGCTCTAAATCAACAACCCCGGAACCCCTTTCCCCATAGCCACTTAATGTGTTCTTGAGAAGATAGTTCTGTTTACTGATTACAATTCACTGCACAGCTTTTTTCAGCTCAGCTTTCTGTTTTTGATGCTCCGAGTAGTGTTATGCCTATCTAAATGAAATCCGTATTTATTTAAATTAAAATTTTATAATATTATCCACACATATGGACCGTATTCAGAAAATTTTTATATAACCTCATACTTTGTGAAGACATGTCAGAATGTAGTCCTTTTGGGGTTTAATTAAGGGCTGTCTTTCCGTCAAAAATTGTGTACATACTCTTGTCAATCAATGAATAAAATAAAATGGAAATTTTACTTGAAATGGCAAATATAGGGCTAATGTGAGATAATAATCGAAATGTTTTTCCATTTCCGTATTTTTTCTTGGTCATTTTAAGCAGAATATATAGTGGTGTGGCATGAAATCACCTGCTTAAATATATATCCCAGTCTTTCATGTGTATTACAACTAAACACTCTTTCAGTGCCTACCTACGAAACACAGAATGATAAGAGCAGGCGTTTACAAAGGCGGGTGTGGCTATATATACGACTGATGCGTTTCCCGCCTATTCACAATTAAATCTTGAATATAATTCTTAACTAATAGTATTTTTATGCAATTGTTAGAATTGCCAATTTGTTTTATTTTTTACAGATGTAAGAACCTCCGCATTCTTTTGCCTGGTCTCCTATGCACAACGTACCCGTTACCATTTATTAGAGGGAATGAAGAATAATTTATTAACAAACTTATAAATAATATTACAGAAAGTGACAAGATACTAAAACGTCTTATGTAAGCCGCATGTTGTTTTTCCTACAGACTGCAATTCATTTTCTTACACTGAACTTGCAATTTTAATTCAGCTTTCGCTTCCATTTGGTAACATGGCGTAATTTCAAATGAAGCGTAGCAAAAACGCGAAAAATTGAAATATCTCTCATACGGCTTATCCTAGAGTAATGAGGTTGGTCTTATTTTTTATGGTCACAAATTTCATATCAAACAATCACATGATTCATACATAATAGAATATGTGGTATTTTATTTTAGATTTTGATAATTTGTGTGGACCATTTTGGAAAAAATTGCAGGTTTTATTTTCCAATCAGAACCAAGGTAACCTACAAGTAACTTACCAATAAAGTTTTATGAAATTTGGTTAATTTGCTTTGAGATAGAATGGATACAAACATTGAACAGACATACAGAAATACATACAAACAAAACAAAAAACACTGACGCCAAGATAATAAATGTATTATTGTATTCTATAGGTTCCAAAACGTATAGGTCCGTCAAAAACTCGAGTTGCGAAATTCGACACGATTCTAGTACTTCCCCTATACATTACCATGCATTGTAGGAACGGCAAATAGTCCATCTTGTTTAAAACGGCATTCGTCAGTCCAAATTACGTGTTTCAAGAAAGAGGGATTTGCATCTTTCTGATTTGGAACCCAATTACAAAAATCTGATGTGGGCAGCACATGACTTTCCCTGCAGACTTATATTAACGTTCTCTTTATTTTAACTAAATTTATTTCACTTTTAATTCAATTTTCGTTCTCATTCGGTAACCGGGCTTATTTTCAAAGGTGGCGTAGGGAAAGTACGAAAAACTAAAATATCTCGAGAACGGCTAGTCCTAGTGTAATGGGGTTGGTCTTATTCTTTTCGTCGTTAAAAATTACGTATTAAATCAGCATTTAATGGATATATTTGAGTATACCCAGTTCTTTAGTTTAGATTTAGCCGATTTTTGCGGGCCATTTTGCAAAAAAAGGCAGGTCATTTTTTTCCGAATCGTACCAAAATCTAATCAGCACCAAAGTAACCCACAAGTGACTCATCTACCGAATTTTGTGAAATTCGGTCCATCAGTTTTTCAGTTAGAGTGGATACAAGCTTTTGAGGGCCATTTCGCAAAAAAAGTCGGGTTCTTTTATTCCGAATCGTACCCGAAACTAATCAGCACCAGCCCCGGCCACAAGTGGCTTACCTACAAAATTTTGTGAAATTCGGTCCATTAGTTTTCTAGTTAGAGTGGATACAATATCTGCACAGACAGACACTCAGACACACAGACAGACACACACACAGACGTCACGCTAAAAATGGTTTTTTCGTATTCTAGAGGTCTCGAAACGTGTAGATCCGTCGAAAACTCGAGTTGCGATTTTCGGCATGATTCCAATACTTTCCCTATACATTACCATGTATTGCAGGGAAAGTAAAAATCTAGACGGCATTGATAATCTGTTGGCTCCTGTCCTTGCATACCATGAATGTTAAACGGATGCCATTTATTCAGTCTGAGTATTCACCACACTGTTGCACGTGGTACGTTCTGAAGCAACGATACGCACACTACTACGTGGATGACTGCAAAAATAACCCAAAATATTAATTTATACATCAGTTGATTGAAGTCTGGACCTACCTAATCCACCTACACGGTGTACGCTTCCTCTTTCACGCACTCGTTGCACCAATTGGGAATCTCCCAGAAGGATGTCGAGAATAAGGGAAATTACGTTGATATTCCCGTGCAGTTTCGTTAGCATTGCGATTTCACAAACTGTACATCATAAGACTTTCAAAAAGTTCTTGGTTGCTGTATTGCCACATACTGTTGGTACAGGCTAACTACACTCTCAAAATATAGCGGAAATGTGAAATACTTAAGGGTCGCTCAGACTGCCGGGCTGCACGCTCTACAATTGCGTAAGCGAGGCGATTGATCAATGGCAGAGCAAAAACAAGTGTCTCTTGTGATAATGCGTCTGTTGCGATTGTGTGGCGCACCGATCAGAGGCAGATACTTGCATATGCATACATTTCTAAGCTGTTTTAATGTTCATTTTGATTGTGCCATTTTCAAGTTTTATTCTGTAATTAATCATGTAAAATATTAAGGTATATTTTAGGAAGCATATTTTTGAAAACTTGTAAATACATCTAAAGATAAGAAGCAGATATTATTTGTCTATGATGCAATTCTGCGTTGAGTCTTTTGCACTCTTGCTGTCAACATTTACATTTTAAATTGTGATTAATATTTCACCAAATTTCTTTAAACATATCTCTGAGACTTTTTACGATAAAATGCTGTGTACATCACCTCACTCCCTGTGCATATTTTACTCATTGGAAATGTTTTTGTACGGGGGCCGTATAAAAATTTAAATTTTTTATTTCTTCAAATTTAATCCCCCGAAAAATTTTATCGATTTCATAAAATTATGTACTTTTTTTGACGCAGCTTTGCAATTTATTATATATGTCTAATATCAATATTTAAAGAATAAAAGCAGAGGTCAATGTTTTTGGAACACCCTGTATATTGTAGTATCTTAAATAATAAAATACAATGTCTGTCTGTCTGTCATATACACTGTACGTTCCGCGACCGCGCGTCGGAGAGCTACGAAATTTTGCAATCGGAGACCCGGGATGAGGGTGGGAAAGGGACACGTAAAAACCGATTTTTAAAATTTTAATTATTTTTTTAGTTATTTAACGTTTTATGCGATTTCGACCGTTTTTTGCTATTTTTGCCCTTTTTTCTCCACGATCCAGCCGTCGTAGAAAAAAACAAATTACACCACCGGAAAGAACAGACGATTGGAAGTAAAAATATATTACAATTTCAAATATCAATTTCGATTTATAATATTTTTTAAAGATTTTAAAACAAAAGTTACTTTCGGTTCAAAAAAACCAACTTTCGTTCTTAAATCCTCCCATCGTAAAAACTACTCATAATTTCGACTAATAATTTACATTTTTAGAAAGGTCAAAGATCTGGCATTCTTACATGACCAATCTGATCAAGAAATAATGAAAAATTTTAAAGACGTCAGGATTTTACATTTCTTGCATAATTCTCGGCGAAGAACCGTTTCTTCCCCGACATCCCCCACTCGCAGTAGTTTTCTCCCGTCTCCATGGAGACCGCGCTTCGGGTTTTAAATGTATTAAGAACTTTGCATATGTAATGGATACATCGGGTGAAATTATTATATTTATATGATATTTTAAATGGATATTTTAATTTATGGATATTTTAAATGATTGAATTATGGTGGATTGAATTCTGATGATGAATTTGAAATTATTATATGTATGGATTGGTGGAACGATATGGGTGATTCATGGAATGATATAGATTTTTTAAATGGATATTTTAATTTATGATTATTTTAAATGGATATTTGAATTTATAAATATTTTAAATGGATATTTTAATTTTATGGTAATTTTAAATAGCATATGGTCATTATAAAATTTAAATTAGCGGTAGGCCCGGTAACACTCGGCGGCCCGGGTTCGATTCCCGCCACTGCCTAAACTGCCGCAGTGTTTAGGAGGAGTACGATCACGTTAAACACGTGGATCCGTAAGTCCTTCCGAGAGGTTGGTGGTAGGGCAAGGAGGGTACAGTCCCAGAGGATGCCTCCCCCACAGGGTTCCGGTCTAAATTGGGTGAATAAGAAAAAAGTTATGGAGATTATCGCGGAGGGCGCGGTAGCCAAGTGGTTAGCGCGCGGAAATTGCACTGGGTAGGCTCGGGTTCGATTACGCCCACTGCCAAAACTGCTGCCTTGCTCACGCGGAGTACGATCACATTAAACATGTGGGTCCGTAAGTCCTTCTGAGAGGTTGGTGGTAGTGGGAGGAGGGTACGGTCCCTGTGGATGACTCTCCCACTGGGTTCCGGTCTAAATTGGGTGAATAAAAAGAACGTTATGGAGATTGTCGCGGAGGGTGCCGTAGTCCAGTGGTTAGCGCGCGGGAGTTGCACTCGGTAGGCCCGGGTTTGATTCCCGCCACTGTTAAAACTTCTGCCGTGTTCAGGCGGAGTACGATTACGTTAAACATGTGGGTTCGTAAGTCCTTCCGAGAGGTTGGTGGTAGCGGAAGGAGGGTACGGTCCCTGTGGATGACTCCCCACTGCGTTTCGGTCTAAATTGGCTTGAATAAAAAGAAAGTTATGGAGATTGTCGCCGAGGGCGCGGTAGCCCAGTGGCTAGCGCGCTGAAATTGCACTCGGTAGGCCCAGGTTTGATTACCGCTACTGCCAAAACGGCCGCCGTGTTCAGGCGAAGTACGATCACGTTAAACATGTGGGACCATAAGTCCTTCCGAGAGGTTGGTGGTAGGAGAAGGAGGTACTATCCTTGTGGATGCCTCGCCCACTGGGTTCCGGTCTAAATTAGGTGGCACTTCCTGGCCGTCCAAACAGTTACCTTACATCTTACTGGTAGGTCGCTCCAACAAGTTTGCCACGGTCAGAATTTTCAAGGGTAGAGAACAGGCTGGTCGCCAGCAGGAAGTTAGCGTGCGGGAATTACACTCGGTAGGCCCGGGTTCGATTCCCGCCACTGCCTAATCTGCCGCAGTGCTCAGGCGGAGTACGATCATGTTAAACATGTGGATCCGTAAGTCCTTGCTAGAGGTTGGTGGTTGAGGAAGGCGGGTACAGTCCCTGTGGATGACTCTCTCACTGGGTTCCGGTCTAAATTAGCAGAATAAAAAGAAGGTTATGGAGATTGTCGCTGAGGGCGAGGTAGCCAAGTGGTTAGCTCGCGGGAATTGCACTCGGTAGACCCGGGTTTTATTCCCGCCACTGCCAAAACTGCTGCCGTGTTCACGCGGAATACGTTCACGTTATGCATGTGGGTCCGTAAGTCCTTCCGAGAGGTTTGTGGTAGAGGAAGGAGGGTACGATCCCTGTGGATGCCTTCCCCACTGGGTTCCGATCTAAATTGGGTGGTACTTACTGGCCGTCCAAATAGTTACCTTACACCTTTTTGGAAGGTCGCGCCAGCGTGTTTGCCACGGTCAGAATTTTCAAGGGTAGCGAACAGGCTGGTCGCCAATGCGGCTAGTAAACAATATTTAATGTCAAAGTCAACGTCAAAATATTTGAGCTCCGAGTTTGTGTCCTGGATAGACTAACAATAGCAAGACCACGAATTTTTGTTGGCAGGTACCTACATGATAGAATTTTTGCAGGATGGAGCCCCCCTTTTTTTTTCGATGCAGTTTTTGAGATATTTTACTTTTTATGCACTTCTGAAATGACGTTTTTTTTCGTATGGACCCGTCTAGCGATATCTCTTGTCTATACCGTAAAAACTATAGTATACAAAAATATGAAATTTGGTACACTTTTTGGGAAATAATAGGGTAATACGATGAAATAAAACCTTTATCGATTTAACCTTTAGTTTGGCATGAAATGGCTCGCGAAGGGAGCTCATGATAAAGTAATTCAATTTTTTGATTACATGTGCTAAGAAAAGTCTCTGATTTTCCCTCCTGCGGAAAATAGGCAGAGATAGAAAAGAGATTTTTGAAATTAGAATTTTTAGGAAAGATAGATATGAGACGAACGCAGGAGTAGGGGGCAAAGCCTCCCGAAGGTGGTTGCTCGGGCGGAGCGATCAGGGAGGGGGGCAGAAGCTTCTAGTGTTTAAAGAAAAAAGTAAATCCATTTCTATATTAATCAAATAAATTAGTCAATAAAATATGGAATAACGGTTCACGTATTAGTAAAACATTCTTAATCTTAGAGTGAATGATCTTATTATATTTACGATTTTTCGTTCTATCGCTACGTTAGGGATAGTTCTAGAATAGTTTTCGAAATTTATCTCCAAGCGTTAGCGAGAGATGGAGAAAAGAACATTCCTTATATAAAAGTAAATGCCTTTTAGCAAATTGTTGGGACAAAAATATTACACAAAATCTCTGTCTTGAATGGAACGAACGCGATCCAAGAGAATGATGTTAACAAGCTTATCACTTAATATTGCTCATGAAAAGTGAACATATTTCGCACTAGTTAAAAAATGCATACAACTAAAAATGTATTGTGAATTTATTTGAAAAAAAGTGGCATATCTCGAGAACGGTTCAGATTAGCATTCTACGGTTTGAGCCATTCGGTTTTTAATTAAATATTACACACGGAATAATTAGTTATGTGACATTATAAAACGCTCTAATTTTTTAAGGATTTTCTTATAAATGACATTCGAAATTTTAAGGGTCGTCCGCACAATCGATTAATCACTCGATTAAAATCAATAGGGATCCAGTTTTTTACCAATTCTATCTACCGTACCAAATTATTTACGTAACGCTCCATTCGCTTATGAGATATCATATTACACACACACACACACACACATACATAATCTCAAAACGTTTGATTGCGTTCCGGGATGCTTGAAACATGCATTTCGTCTAACTCGAATTCAAATTTTTGACACCGTCACAGTACTTGTTCTATCGAACATTGTTCTTCAAAGTGTGTTCTGTGGAACCCTGGAGTTCCGCGATAGTATTGTAAGGGTTTCGAAATGTAATAGTTTCGTGTAAATCCATTTTTAATTAAAACAACGCGTAACATTTTGTATGCATTATTTGGACTACGATGGAATTTATTCAGTTTCGAAAGGGTCCTGCGACCAAAAAGTTTGAAAACACTGTTTTCGAATACAATTTGTAAGCAAGGATAGTGAAAATCAGCAATTGCAATTTTCTAAATATATTTGGTACTATAAGTTTAATAATTGTTTTGATTCAGATTGTGTGGTGCTTTATTCTGTTTACGCATGACAACACATAACTATAATAATGCGAAACATACTGTGATAAACATTTTGTTTTTCATGTCTGCTTAAATATACAATGTGAATGTACACGCTATATATATTACGCCGAGCAGTAAATAGTGAGATATATAAATATATGACTTTACTGGATTAGTGTCGCTTAGTTTCTAATTTAATTGAGAAAAATTAAACTATAAATTTTATCCACAAAGTATTAATGGCAAATTAGTATTTACGACATAAGAACAGTTCTAACATTTTTGTAGATCTGATTTAATGTAACGATTTAATTTCATAATTATTTTTTGATATGCAAAAGAATCCAGTATGTACTATTTGACATTTTTATAAGGAATCAAATCTTTCACATAGTACAGATAGTCATGCTTATAATGTAAATACATAGTATGATCTAATAAACAAAGGAAATATTTTAGTGTACGCTTCTAACCCCAATGTTTAAGAGAAACAATGGGATGGATTTTGATGACTCTTTTTCATGCAGTGAAGTTGAGTCCTGTATGTATTCTGATTTACTTTTAATCCCCCATCAACAAAAGTGTTTAGTATGAAGAACAAAAAACCTATTTCAGTTTGTCTCTTTTGAAAGCTTATAATTACAAAGGAATTGACAGGCATGTTTGTCAGATTTGTAAATATTAATGAGGATCTAGTGCATGGCTGCGAGTATTTCTAATTTTATATATCTTTATTCTATAAATGAGCATTTCAAATATGCTTCTAAGCTAACATCATCCTCAAATACAGTGATTTTCATGCTCAAGAGAGCCACTTTGATTGGGAGAAAACCATGATGAATTTCTATGAGGAAATATCTGCCGATCCGTGTAGATATGCAGAAAATGTACCCATGGGCCTATTTAGGGGGGCGGTCAGGGGGTACAAAAGCAACCCCTGCAAAATTGTTAATTTAATTAAAAGCCAATATGAGAGAAAAAAATGCTTTTTGTAATTGGAATATTCAACCACAATTGTGTGTTTTCTGTCAGGTGTATATTAATAAAAACAATTTAAGATTATATCTAAATGGAAATTCAAATCACGTCATTTAAATGTAAATCGACTGGCTCTCTATATAAAAGCTGTAAATATTTCATTCACACACTTTTATTCCTTTTCTTTCGTTCATCACAATAATACAATAATTTATTTTATTAAAAAACTTAACACCATGGAGGTACAAGTAATTTGCCTCTATGCTTAAAACTTCATTGAAAAAATCGTCTGGTTCTCTGTGTAGAATCAAGGAATGGCTCATTCATATCAGCTATTTTGCAGACTCCATGAGCTAAATAATTTCGTGTTATGGAAATTCAGCAATCCTTATACTACTCATCCTACATCTTAGGGGAACGTTTATTCACAAATTAAAAAGAACTTTATAAATCACGATTTTGACACAAGATGGATGTCATTGATCATTTAAACTCAAATATATTGTAATTGTGTTGTTTCAAAATATAGACGCACAGAAATTAAGCAAAAATAAAGCGGGTTTATGACCAATAAAACACTAAATATAAATTCAAAATAACTTTAAAAATCACGATTTTGCCGAAGATGGATGCCATATTTTATTTCGAAGTGGGTCATGTGATCTTTTCATTTAATATGGATGCAATTATTATTTTCATTTTTATTTTAAAAACTACCGAATATATTCGGCTGAAATTTTCTTCATATTTTGTATGGGACAATTTGAATATTTTCTAAAACTTTCGAAGCAATTTGTGAAATTTAAAATAGCTTAAAAAATATTTGAAAAATTAGGTCTCATAGGGTTCAATGTATTTCAAGTTTTCAACCCAGATTTAGTCTAAAACTAATTGGGTGTTATTCATTTATATTCCCATTGGTTCCACAGACCGTCTGAACAACATATTAAATTGCTATTTTGATAAAGCCATATTTACGGTAGTTATCGTGTAAACGGACAGACAGACAGACAAAACGAACAATGTCATAAAAACTTTTCAACTATGTTGTAAAGCGTTAAAAATAAATCAGCACATTTATTTCAACATTTGATCCATGTCTTTGCTTGTCAAATATTAGTATTTATAAGTACCTTATTCTAATTAACCTGTGCGAAGGACAGATATTAACTGTTAGTTAATATACATATACTAATTCAAAACAATGAAAAATGTACTATTACTGCATTGTTATTGAAACATTATTGTTAGCGCTTCCTTACTAAATAGAAAAAATGTGCAACAATGAAATAAATAGTTTAAACAAAAATAAATTACACATACAATCTTCGTTTCCAGAGAAGATTAAGATTTTAGCACCTTTCAAGATCTAGCAAGTTCTTAGATGTCAAAATTTCAGTTTGAATCCTGGTGTGAAGTTTTTCGTCAATGGTCAACAGTCGGTAACATTTTAAGATTTCGATTCATCTTCTATATTTCAGATTTTGACAACAGGCTATATTTTAAGCACACAAGTTTTTTGTATACATATAGCAAAAGTTATGATATATGTATCCATATAGCAAAAATTATGCTATGCGAATGCATACATATGTAAACTCAATTGATTACACAAATACTTTTACTAAAGGAACGTATGGTGGTAGTGATTGTGTGTGACATGTACTAATTTCTTAATAATGCTTTTAGCAGTAACAAACGATTTACTTTAACCGATGTAGCCTACGAAAAGTATAATGATCGTGATTTAATCACAAGTTGAGTGTTCACCATAAATATATTGGTGGGGTTTCGGGATACCAAAAATAGCTTTTATCGGCCCGTGGGTGTATGGAAGGTTGGGTATATGTGTGGGGGTGCGTGTATGTTTTTCATATCTTTGGCTTTTCATAATCTATAAAACAACTGAAGCGATTGGGACACAATTTGCGTGGTAAGTTGTATATATTAAGGCGGGATAACCTAGTGGTTAAGGTATAGAGATTGCAGTCGGAGGACCTGAGTTCGATTCACGACTCTACCCAAACTATATCCATGTTTACGGGCAGTACGGGCACGTTAAATCTGTGGGTCCTAAAATCTCCTCGAGAGGTTGGTGGCATGGGAGGGAAAGTATGGCCCCTGTTGGTGTCGCTCCCACTAGACTCCTGTATAAATTGTGTGGCACTGTCCGTCCAAATATTCGGGTAGGTCGGAAGGTCTGGGTCAAAAGAAAGATAGTTGTATATATTATATAGTTGTGAACGCAGATAAAGCTTATTTCCGAAAAGTGTACATAGTTTAGTTATAAAAATAAATTTTGTCAAAATCAACAATTTTTCGTAAACTCAAAACCGATGAAGAGATTTGAACTCAATTTGGGTGATATACTACGTACACTGTTTAGATGCAAATGAAAAAAAAAATATGTTATAAACGCATATATTTTGGCTCAGAAGTCGAATGCTCACTTGTTTTGTGAGGAAAGTCTCAGAATTGCACCGATCCTCTAGTTATATGAATTGTATTAATAAATGTAATTAATTATGATTATGTTTATTCGTAACGGTCAATAATTGGTAATAACTAATCAGCATTTTGATTTAAATTAACTGGTTTGATTTAAATTAATTGGTAATGACTAATCAGCATTCTCATATATGTCAGAGTTTGATGACAGGCAATATTTTATGTCCAGAAGATTTGCTATGTTAATGATTACATATATTAATAAAATTGATCACACATATACTTTTTTATGAACTGTAAGAATTGAAAGTACTTACGATTTCTACGTTTTAATATTTTTAAATAATATGCGACGTAATTAATTCGTCCTGGCCGAGATTCAAAGCACTAAGATCCGCTTGGTCATCAACGATCTCATTGAGTTATTGGGGAACATTCCAACATTATTTTCTTTTGCAGTTATGAGTTCACTACTATGCTTAACGCCAACTTATTTCATGCATATTTATTTTATGAAATTGTATTAACGACTGAAATAATTTATTGACATTGAGCTTTAATATTTGAAAATAATACGAATGTATGAAATAATTAAGTGGAGAAAATATCTATTGACTGATTTATACAGGATGTTTATAAAAAAAATGCATCCATATCTAAATGTGTAGGTTTTTTTCTATACGGCCAGAACTTCTGTTGTTCAGAGCATATACTGGGGATAATCTAGTACGTTTCAGAATATCAGGTGTTGCATAGAATATGCCTGTAGTGATTCATTACTTGAACTCTCATCTTTGTAGACAAAGATTTAAAAAAATCCACAAAGGATGGAGTAATAAAAAGTATGGGCTATATGAGGAAATACAGAATAATGGGTTAGCCATTCTATCGGACCTTCAAATCCGATGAATGTTGAAGAAATGTTGATTCAGGAAATGTTGATCTTTATGTCCTCATATTTCAAGCATTTTGAAAGGAGTTTTTACATGTATGGCTGCAATGCGAAATTTTCAAATTTAAATGGCTTCTCAGTTTTGTTATTATATGGTTTGTCTAGAAAAATGTACATTATAGATTTATCCTTTACACTTTATTTTGAATGTTTCATGTTATTTAGAGTTTGTAGAATTAATAAATAGAGACATGAGAAAGTAGTTCTATAATTTGCATATAACGCCCATGCAGTGGAAATTGTGCAGACGTCAAGCAGAAGTCGAAGGCGTGTTAATAATTTGGTTAAAACGTCCATGCAGAAGAGATATGCCAGCATATTTCTTTCAACATTTGATTCACGTGTTTATTATTTATAATTATCTTATTCTAATTAACATGTGCAAAGAACGGGTATTGACTGCTAGTCAATGTATATATATAATTCGAAACAATGAAAAGTGTACAATGCATGGTTGTTGAAATATTATTGTTAGAGCTTTATTACTAAATAGAAAGAATGTGCAACAATGAAATAAAAGAGTTTAAATAGGAATAAATTACACATACAATAGTCATTTGTAGAGACGATTTCGAGAGTTTGGTATATTTTAAAAAGTTCTGGACAGTCAAAGATTTAGTTTGAAGACCGGTATGAAGATTGTCTTCAACGGTCAAAAGTCGGTAACATGTTAAGATTTTGATTTATCTTCTATATTTCAGATTTTGACGACAGATATATTTTAAGTACAAAAGTTTTGCTATACTAATGCATATATATATATATATAAATATAAATTCAATTGATTATACCTATACTTTTACTAGAGAAACATATGGTGGCAGTGATTGTGTGTGTGACTTGTACCAACTTAATGATACCAACTTATTGTTTTTAGAAGTAGCAAACTTCTTATTTTAACCGATGTATAGAATACGAAAGGTATATTGATGGTGATTCAATCACACGTCGAGTGTTCACCATAAATGCAATGGTGGAGTCCCAGGACACAAAGGATGACTTTTATTGGTCCGTAGGTGTATGGGTATATGCGTATATGTGTATATGTGTATATGTGAGGGGGTGTGTATGTGTGGGGAATGCATGTGTGTGTGTCAAATCGTTGGCTCTTCGTAAAAAGACACTGAAGTGATTTGGACCCAATTTGGGTGGCAAGTTGTATATATTGGGGCGGGATTGCCCAGTGGTTAATGCATGGTGATTGCACTCGGAGAACCCGAATTCTATTTCCGTCTCTAGCCAAACTATCTCAGTGTTTACGCGGAGTTCGGGAACGTTAAATCTGTGGGTCCTAAATTTCTTTCGAGAGGATGGTAACATAGGCATGTAGGCGTGAACGCATCATGTAGGCGTGAACGCAGGATTCTTTTTTCAGACATAAGTATGTAGTTTAGTTACAAAATGAAATTTTGTCAAAATCAACCATTTTCCGTAATCTCAAAATCGATGAAGAGATTTTGACTCAATTTGGATGGTATACTGTGTATACTGCATAGATGTGAATGCAGACAGAAAACGTATATCAAATGTGGCTTAGAAGTCGAACGCTCACTTGTTTGTCATTAAAGTCTCTGAATTTCGTCGATCCTCTAGTTATATGAACTGTATTATTAATTGTAATTAATTATGATTATTATGTTTCTTCTTTAACGATCACAAATTGGTAATAAATACTTAACATTTTGATTTACCTCTTATAGTTCACTCTCTGATAACAAGAAATATGTTAAATGCCAAAGTTTTTCTGTATTAATAATTACAGACATAAATAACATTGATCACACATATACCTTTATTTAGATTTAAATGTAGATATTGATATTTCACTGCATGCTAAAATAGTAACACTATAATTGCTAAATAATGTCTATAGTATAATAATGTTTTGTTACCCGCCTAAAGTTCATATTTTATATGAACTGTATTAATGATTGGATATAACTATAATTTCTATGTTTTAACATTTTTATTTAATGTGTCTCGTAATTAATTCATCCTAACTGACATTCAAACCGCAAAAAAACTGTCTGATTCATCGATTGAGTTATTGGTGTAACACAATTTTCTTCTGCAGTTAGAGTTTAACTGCTGTACCTAACGCGAAATTATTTCACGTATAAATATTACTTTCCTTATATACATAATGTATAAGGAAAGTATTGTGACGGGGTCGAAAATACGAAATCGAGTTTTCTACAGGAGAGCACGTTTCAAGCATCCCTGATCACGAATCAAACATTTTTGAA
Source organism: Amaurobius ferox (assembly GCA_951213105.1). NCBI lineage: Eukaryota > Metazoa > Arthropoda > Arachnida > Araneae > Amaurobiidae > Amaurobius > Amaurobius ferox. The sequence goes on from OX578143.1 coordinate 35,012,565, forward strand.
GTGATGTTTGTGTGTGTGTGTTTGTGTGTGTGTGTGTGTGTGTGTGTGTGTGTGTGTGTGCGTGTGTGTGTGTGTGCGCGTGTGTGTGTGTGTGTGTGTGAAAGTATGCGTGTGTGTGTGTCAGTGAGTCTTTGGAGCCGACAACTAACGAACGAATGGACCGATTCGAACCAAATTTGGTACAAAAATCACAATCTGTAAAGACTGGAAGCCTATTGTTTTTAAACGTAATCGAATGTTCAGAACCCTCCTAAATTTTCGAATAAAATTTTGAAAAAATCATCAAAAAATCAAAACCACTAATAAAGTTGCGCAAATAGACATTTCTGATGTAATTTTTTATTAGAAAACGATTGACATAAATTTTAGAACGCTAACATGAACCGTTCTCGAGATATTGCACATTTTTTAAAAAAAATATTAAAAAGTCATATAAAATAAAAAAAAAATTTCCTATTGAGAAACATGTTCACTTTTCATATGTAATACCATGCGATAAATTGGGTGACATCATTTTCGTGGATCGAGCTCGTTCCATTCATGAAAATAGATACTTTGAGTAATACTTTTGTATTTGAACGTCAATAGTCATTTATCTGCTGTAAGTACAACTTATTTCTTCCTCCATAACGCTTGGCGAGATTTTGGCGACGAATTTGGTGAAATGTCGCCAACTTGGCGACTTTTTGAAATGTTGCCATATTAACGAAAATATCGCCAAATAGATAAAAATGACGCTAAATCAATGAAAATGACGACTAATTGTTGAAAATTCATTATCTTGGAAATAATATTAGTATCTACTATAAGAAAAAGCTATTTTTTTACTGTAAAAGTAGTAAATTCATTACATTATATAAGGAAAGTCATGTGTTGCCCACATCAGATTTTTTTATGAATTGTATGAATGACTGAAATAATTTATTAAGTTATAATATTTAAAAGTAGTATGCATTTATGAAATAATTAAATTGGTACCGCAGTAAATGGGGGGAAATATCCTTCGTCTGATGTCCAGAGGTTGTATGATGCAGACAAAACTATCTGTGAAGGTTTTATTCTATACGAACTCATATGAAATCATAAACTTATATGAACTCACGTGGTTGGTCAAAGCTTGTACAGAATATAATCTAGTGTACATAGAAGAAGGCCGTAGGGATTCGTTACTTGATCTTCATTGACACTAGTCACCTTTGTAAACTAAGTTTTAAATAAATCATTAAAGGGATAAGAAGATCATGTAAATCGTAAAAGAATATATGAGGTAATACGGGAAAATGGGTCATAGGTTTTATCGGATCTCCACTTTCGATACACCACATCAGGAATACAGCTTTTTATGTCCCAATTTTTCAAACATATTTAATTGAAAATATTATATGTACGGATACGATGTGTTGCGTATAATTAAGATGAATTAGAGGTGAGTAATAAAACATTATTATATTGTAATATACATTATTTAGCAACCATAGTGTTACTATTTTAGCATGCAGTAAAATATAAAAATCTACATTTAAATCTAAATAAAGCATTCGGTATTGCCAAGATAATTGTGAACTATTTATAATTCATGAAGTCTTGACAGGGATCAAATAAAAAGTGTGTTGTAGATTGAGCCTGATGTAGTTGGAATAGGTTTGCTTGAATTACTACGTTTTGTAAAAGTAAAACTCCAATAAAATTTCTGCTGTATTTCCAGTCTAATTTATTTCGTTTACAGCATATAATATGGGTCTATGGTAAATAAAATAAAGTGCATTAACTGGGATGTGGCTTCACTCGAATCTCTAATACCAAAATCCATTTTTAAATAGCCTGTAATTTTATTTTTGCAAACTTTGTAACAAAAACTTTGAAACATATGTATCGTTGGTCTCAATGATCATAATTATAGCATAATGATGCACTTTATTTAAAGGGTTTGAAAAAATATTTCGATCATTATAAAGTTTGGCAGTGTGACCCCCACCGATAATAGCTCACCCCCAATGACGTCAAGAACATAAACTGTATTACGGCTATTTTTCAATACAAAGATTGAAATTATTAAGCGTCGTGATCGTTGAGCCATAAATAACTGCGTCAACTTTTGCCCTATGCTGCCATGGTTAGAAAGTTGAATTTCGAAGGTTTTGTTCCAATTTCAAAAGTTCTATATAGTTCAAGAATTTTTTTATAACAAAGCAGAATATAAAGTTTTGTAAAAATCGATTAATATTTGAAGCAGCTATTTTGTACACAAGAAATCGACAGAAAAAAAAAAAAAGACGGACATCACTCTGAAAATAAAGTCTGAAGTTTCAAAAAGGTCCTAAACCATATATTCATATATAAAACTTGAAATCTAAAATTTTAGTGAAATATACTTTATAAAATAAAATATAGTATGAGGAAGTAATGTTTGAAGCAACAAAATATGTCAATGTTGTGAACGATTATCAAGCTTATACAAGTTTGATAGCACCTTATAAATTTTACAGGATGTGATACGATTTTCAAATTGAATGTCGTCTGCATAAGGTCTAATAAATGTGCGCTTTCTGGGGTTCATTAGGCTTTGATATCTGCGCCAACTTACAGAATGGACACATTTGGACCACTGGAAATTTTCAATAAGTTTCAGATCGGTAATTCTTAGATTTTGATCATCCTCTGATGAGTGAAGGCTGGGCTTCTTGTTTGTCTTGACGAAGACTGTTCCTTGCCTTTCTGATCGGCTGACGCTATTTATTTTATTGTATCTTGCTTTAAACCAAGTTTTTATAATTTTCAACTTTGCTGTGTTCCCCATTTCTAAAAACCTCTATTGAGATTGACAATTTCACGGATCTGGCTTCAAATATATTTTAACTAACGTTGCGCAAGGCTGCAACAGTCAAGTTTATACTCATGAAGCTCGCTTGTAAGAGATTTCCTAATGTTAGTAACTTCCTTCTTGCAAATAAAAGCAAGGAAGTATATAAGCTGTGGAAACCTCTATATATAAGCAGCACGGATTATTTGTCCCAAGACATATTTGTCAGAGGCTCTATTCAGAGAGAATAACAGCCTGATCTATTAAGACAGTCCCATTAGGTCTTTTCATACTGTACCCGTTATCTTATGTTTGCATCGCTTTTATGGAAGATATTTCATATAAAATATTGCCATTCTTCTTTCAAACAGTGTAAGATAAATTGGGGTTCGGTGCATGAGCTCGAGCTGCTAGGTAACTATTATCCAGTCAGAAAAATGTAGCACAGTTTTTCTAAAAAATGTATATATTGAGTAACACTGTTAGTCGTTATAGATTGATGTGAAATTTCACTCTTTTTGCATACTTTGAATGGGTAAAGGTTGATGTGTGTTGCGCGTCACGATGCTACAAGGTACCTAAGAAAAGTTATAAAAGAAAAGATTCAAAATATTTTTTAAATTTTTTTATTAAGAAAAAATTACTCGTATCACGTCAGAAGGCAACTCAATGATTTCAAGCTTGAATTCTCTCCGTGGAGAGTTCTGGGAAAAGCACGTAACTCATTAAAAGCTTTTAGCCAATATTAAGAATTCGAAACGTGTCTAGATATCAACAAAAGTTAGAATTCTGCATCTTAAACGCTAGTTACAGTAGTGACAGATGTCTGGAACGTCCATGGATTGCGCATGGTAGGCTTGTGTGCAGTTCAAATGAATCGGTTGAGTAGATTTGATGTTGAAATGATTTGATGATTGAGTAGATTCGATGATCAGGTTAACAGATTGAGTAGATTCGATGTTCAAGTGAACAGATTGAGTAGATTCGATGTTCAAGTGAACAGATTGAGTAGATTCGATGTTCAAGTGAATAGATTGGGTAGATTCGAAGTTCAAGTGAACAGATTGAGTAGATTCAAAGTTCAAGTGAACAGATAGAGTTTCAATGTTTAAGTGAACACATTGAGTAGATTCGATGTTCAAGTGAACAGATTGAATAGATTCGATGTTGAACAGATTGAATAGATTCAATGTTCAAATTGAACATATTGAATTGATTCGATGCTCAAAGTAAACATATAGAATAGATTCGATGTTCAAAGTGAACAGACTGAATAGGCTCCATGTTCAAAGTGAACAAATTGAATAGGCTCGATGTTCAAAGTGAACATACTGAATAGACTCAATGTTCAAAGTGAACAGGCTGAATAGGCTCGATGTTCAAAGTGAACAAATTGAATAGGCTCTATGTGCAAAGTGAACATACTGAATAGACTCAATGTTCAAAGTGAACAGGCTGAATAGGCTCGATGTTCAAAGTGGACAGACTGAATAGGCTCGATGTTCAAAGTGAACAGACTAAATAGACTAGATGTTCAAAGTGAACAGATTGAATAGGCTCGATGTTCGTAGTGAACAGATGGGTTCGATGGTCAAAGTGAATAGATATAATATGGTCGATGTTTGAATTAAACAGATTGAGTAGGTTCGATGTTCAAAATGATCAGATTAAATATGATCGATGTTCAAAGTGAACAGAGTGATTAGACTCGATGTTCAAACTATTCAGACTGAATAGGCTCGATGATCAAAGTGAACAAATCGAATAGGTTCGATTTTCAATGTGAACAGATTGAATAGGTTCGATGTTCAAAGTGAACAAATTGAATATTTTCGAATTTCGAAGTGAACAGATTGAATAGGTTCGATGTTCAAAGTGTAGAGATTGAATATGTTTGAATTTCAAATCGAACGATTTCGATGAATAAGATCGATGTCCAAAGTGAACGGATTTAATAGGCTCAATGTTCAAAGTGAACAGATTGAATAGTGTCGATGTTCGAATTGAACAGATTGAATAGGTTCGATGTGCAAAGTGAACAGTATGAATAGATTCGATGTTTCAAGTGATCTCAATAAATAGGCTCGATTTTCCAAGTCAGCAGATTGAATAGGCTCGATGTTCAAATTATTCAGATTGCATATGTTCGAATTTCAAAGTGAACAGATTGAATAGGATCGATGCTGAAAGTGAATAGATTGAATAGGCTCGATGTTCAAAGTGAATAGATTGATAGGTTTGATGTTCAAGTGAAGGGATTGAATAGGTTCGATGCTCAAGTTAACAGATTGAATGGATTAGGTGTTCAAGTCAATCAGTTTGTTGAAACAGTGAAAATTGGCTGATTTTCGGCTTTAATAATTCATAACTTTTAAACTAATTCGAATTTACAAAATCGATGAGGTCTGTCATCCCAAGAGTTCCACTGTCCCTGTATCGGATTTCAGGGCGCCGTCCAAAACTTTGATTCTCCGCTGCTACAGAAAACCCACAGACATAGTAACAAACAACTGTTATTGCACTGTACAGAATTCTGCAACCTTTGATCATTTTTTCTGCTACTTTCATATTTTCGCCAAGCTGATAAGAAAAGCCACAATTAAAGGCGTTCATGAAAATTTTAGCTTCATTTCTGAAATAGATTGCTAATTATCGTCTGTTGATAAATTATTTTTAATATATATATATATATATATATATATATATATATATATATATATTATGTATTATCATAACTATCAGGAACCTTACTCCCCATTACTGAGCGCTGATTCCCCTGAAACTTTCACTAAGATGCTTGCAAATGTTTTACAGTGTACAGAAGATTGCAGAAGTCTACTTGAGTAAAAATGAATTAAAAAAGGTTTTGAAATCTTTCAATCCCTACAATTGAAAAAAATATTTGCATAAATTAGTATCAACATAGATATTAAATATATAAATTTCTCAAGCGAAATTTAATTATATTCATAAAACCTACCGCGCGATAGGACCAATTCCCAAAATTGTAAAACGATCTCCTAGTTTTACGACTAGCATCGGTTTACTGGTTTTATGTTTGTTAGTGCTCTTGAGCACCGATTTCTTGATAACTTTTTTAACAGAAAGAAACATTTCTATATGTTTGCAATTTTGCCAAATCACAACTTCTATAATGACGACATACGAAACAAGCCGTATAACATCAGCGTCGTAAGCAGAAGTGGTGGGAGTCATCAAAGGATCATAGCTTGCCCCATTAGCTGAAAAACTGCACCAATTATCCTAAGGGTCTACATTGTAAAAATCTAGCACTCAACTGAAATTTAAATACAATACCAACCAAACTACAGAACCCAATAATACGCCATACACCTAATAATAGGCGATTGCTGCAATGGTTGCAAAAAAAACTGCCATGATCCACAATTTTGAGACTCTCTGTGTGGTTATAGACAAATGCTGTAATTCTAGCCGGATTCAAATCTGAAGACTGAGCTGAGACCATGCAGTAGCTGAGAATATGCAAAAATATTTTTAGCGTGACACTCTGTATGTGTGTCTGTGTGTATGTATGTATGTATGTCTGTCTGTGTGTATGTCTGTCTGTGTGTGTGTGTCTGTGTGTCTGTCTGTATGTAAGTGTGTATGCCTGTCTATCTGTGAGTCCATCTGTCTGTCTGTGTGTGTGTGTGTCTGTTTGTGAAATGAATGTATCCACTCTAAATCAAAAACTTATTGACCAAATTTCATAAAATTTGATAGGTAAGTATATTTTGAGTGACTCTGGTGCTGATTAATTTTGGTACGATTCGGGAGAAAACAACCGGCCTTTTTTACGAAATGACACGCAAAAATTGCCTTTATCCACTCTAACTGAAACACTAATGGACTAAATTTCACAAACAGAATTTTGTAGATAAGTCTATTATGGTTATCCTGGTGCTGATTCGATTTTGGTACGATTCGAAAAAATAACCTTACTTTTTTTGCGAAATGGCACTCAAAAATCGTCAAAATCTAAGATAAAAAAATCGTATGCTCAAATACCACTATCAGTAAAGCGTTATGGATATCCCATGGCATTGTGCACTGGCAAATACTTGAGCGTACTCACTAGCATCCCCTATAAAGCAACCAATTGCGTGATAGATGAATAATGTTTCGATATCTAATCACTGATAACGTGTGCATTGCTGATGGTATATAGAGTGGGTGCACAAAATTTCTTTCCATACTTTTCTCTGTCTTCAGATTTTGCTGTTGCTGCTGTCCAGATTTTAGTTCTCGCTTTTCCATTCAAATTAATTACAATGTCTCGTTCGTACGGATATTTACCCGAGGCCTATTGGATGACAGTAGACCCGAATCGCCGATAACTGCACATGTTACACCCTCCCCCCTTTCCCGGCTGTCCAAATAGTTTCTCAAGTCCTCAGGATGAGTCGGACGGTCTGGGTCTTCATCACGTTACATTCCACACTCACAGGTCTACAATCATTTTCGGCTTTGGGTTTATACCTAATCCAAGCAACCTGGACAATTCTACCTATCCTAACAACATGGACAAGCCTGCATACCTCGTCAACTCAGCCAGCCCTGTCCCCACTGCTACCGTCTCCATTGGAACCGCCATTGATGACGATCCAGTTATTGTGAGTGTTATACCTGCCATTGCTGCTGCTGCCCCTACACCCTACGGACCGCACTATTCATTTTTTTTTTCGGGATGAGTGTCCATCTGCAAATTTTCATTTTCAGGCAGAACGTGCGGGTTCACATACGAAAGTATGAAGAAGGGCGAGCCACCGAACATGGAGTTATCAAGAACCCTGCAACGTGGTGCGAAATTTCAAGCAAAATATATGGATTTAACAACATCTACACAAGTGCCAGTTTTATTGCCAACAATCAGCTGATTGTGCTCAATGCATATGGTGAATGCTATTTGCAGAAGCTGTATAAAAGTGGAGATAGACCGTTTCATATTAAATCATCAGCTATTACCCTCTCCATGGAACATATAGCTAACTTTAAAGAAGTGTGTAACGACATCTCCTATGCTATTTTCGACTCCTATATGAGAAGGTGTTAGCTGCCAGGTTTTGGCCGGTGCAACAGGTGCAAGCCACAGAGCCTAAACCTTTAGGATATCAAGATATTTTACACAGACACGTACTAGAGTGTGTATGCGACGAAACTCGGCGCGTTGGGGTAAAGAGGTTTTATTGGGAGGGATGTGTCGTCAATCACCCCTCGCAAAGTCAACACGATTGCTTCAACACGGTGATACAGGACAAGCTGTGCTCTGTGGATTATAGACCGCTATTTCATATAAGCGAGCGCAACATTAAAAAAAATGTGAGCATAGCTGGTTGGACCTTACATTTAAATTCAAAGGGTTTTGCGGGGTTAGACATTAACGCCTATAAGGAAGGGCTTATGTGCGCATACATTTAGTTGATTATTCTTGTTTGCTACTTCTTTTTTAAATTTTTTAGTTTTTTTCTTTTTTTTAATTTATCTTTAAATATTTGTTTTTAAATTTTCAGATTAATTCTTATATACATTCATCTTAAATTAATTTACTTTAAATATTATATTTTTTCTAATTCACCTATAAAGAAACATCAAGTGATTGTGTACGTTTGTATAAATATTTTTTTCTTGTAAATAATTTTTTGGGGGAAATAGGCCTGCCAGTGCGAAATAATCTAATTTTGTCACTTTACATTTAAAATCATTAAAGTTCTATCTTGTAATATTTATTCATAAACTTCTATCTTGTAATACAAAAATATTACAAGTATCTAAATTGATATTTACTTTTTTTAATGTTTTAAAAACATTCAAGTTTTTTTTTTTGCATAAAATTCTATCTTGCCATTAAATTACAAGTATCTTAATTTAAAATTCATGAATATTTTTTAATTAATATTTAAGAAAATTATTTCACGCTGGTGGGGAACACTGCCCATAAAAAGAGTGTAGCGACAGAATGCGCCACCTCCTGGGTACTGTCGGAAACGCATGCACTTTCTTCTTTTGCTACTAACATTTCCCACTTTTTCTAACTTTTATTTCTAGTGCTTTAACACTGGAATCTATTTCCAATTGCTTTTAATAATTGTATTGTTTCAAATTAACATGCTTTTAATATTTCCAAACATGCTTGCGATATTTTCTAAAGTAGAAATCCCACATCTAATACATAATGTAGTTGCGCATAACATTCTCTTAGATTAGAATAACCATTCAATGTGCATGCAGCGATTATAATGTATTCCCTTAAAAATAATATCTAAAACTATTCCTTAATTTTCAAATCCTTCCCCCATTTTAACGTGCATTATATTTCCTCATATATGATTTCGTATCATTATCCACTAGTGTCACAATCTCAATAAGTTGGGATTTTGCGACAAATATCGTTGCGTAAATGCGACGTTACGTATTAGTAACTTTTTAACTTCATTGCAATTATTTTCTGTGACGTTTCCACAATTTAATTAACACGTAACAATGTGACGACATTAAAATGGCAATTACAATGTGACGTCACAAACAAGTTAATATGCGACGTCACAAACGACCACGAAAATGACCAAAACTGAATTCGCTGTGACCTCAATATGACTTTGCCAAGACATACTACGACGTCCCAAAATCAGAATGTGACGTAAATCTTACGTCACTGTGAAAAAAATGCTGTTAGGGAATTGTCTTACAGAAAATAACCCCTTCCATGATATTTCCCACCCAGCAATCTCATGTTCAAACATCGATAGATAGTGACAGAGTCCCCCCAGCCTCTTCTACACACGGTGCCAATAGCATATATCGCACTCTGTCATATGATAAGAGATTGCGATTCCTGCATCAAGAGTGCGATAGGATGAGGGTTCTGGAATTTTCAATTGGAGACTTTTAATACAATCCACATCAGTATATCAGTAAAGGGAAAAGTTAAACTTAATATTTTTTTAAGAAATGCACTTCTTACCATTTTAATAAATTCTATTAAAAAAAGGAAAATAACGTTTATAATATACAGTTAAATATATATATATATATAACTGGTTCGCTTTAAGCGTTTCATAACATTTTTTAAATAAATTAAAATCACAGGGCGATAAAATCTCACACACAAGTAACTCGATTCATATTTAGCGGGTTTTAATACAGAGTTCTAAAATCTAGGTACACACATGTGAAAGATGGTCGATTCCTATTTGATAGATTTTAAAAGGCATTAGCGTCCTGTAAAAATAGTTCAAACCGCGCACTTACTTCTAAAATTCTATAATGGTACTGAAATTGCGACGGTCACTGTAAAAACGGTCAAGTCATATTCATTGTTTTTTTTACATTTGATGATGAAATTTTTGGGTACAGTCATGTCTGTAAAAATACACGATTCGTGTTCCTTAGCTCGTTAAATTCTAAACCTCGCTTTATCCAAGTCTTTAAGGTTATTCAAACTTATAAGCCTTAACTAAGTTTGATTTCTCAATTCGCCAAAATATTAACGTAGTATAATTAATCCCCTCCATTGGAAAATTTATGGAGCATCGTAGAAAAATAGTCAATTCGTGTTCAGTGGCATGTAAAATTGTAAAAGGATGGATTAAAATCTCACATACTACTTTTACTATATTGCCAGGAAATTCATCACAGAATTCGGGGAGTGCATTCTTGATAACTAAAAAAAATAGACTCGAGTCGTATTCAGTGAGTATTATAACCTGCAATTAAAATCACACATGGTATGTCAGTTCACATTGCTGTGAAAATAGACATTCAGTGTGATTTAAAACATATAAAATTTCGAGTTTACCATAGACGTTTCATAACATTTTTATGAATATCATTAAAAAAAATCAATCAACATTCACAGTAAAATTAAAAAAAATGTCGAAACGTGTTCAGTAAGTGTTATAACATATCCTTAAAATATTGGATGCTTTCAAAACATGTCAGTAAAATCTTGGCTGGTGTGCACACACGGCAAACACCTCTTCTAAAATGGTCAAATACTATTCCTTGTATTAAAACGTAGTGGCAAAAATTTATAACATATCTTGCTACAAATGTGATATACTACTTCCCTATGGAGTGTTAGAAATCACCCGTTGCTTTAAAAGTCATCCAATCAGCACTGGCTTATCACAAAAATTAATTATTTCATTAAGAAGTTATTAAAATTCAATTACACACTCATTCTCTAACATACATACCGTCATTAAAATTCATTGTTATTAAAATTCAATTACACACTTATTCCCTAACATACATCCCGCCATTAAAATTCATTGTTATTAAAATTAAATTACACACTCATTCCCTAACATACATCCCGCCATTAAAATTCGTTGTTATTAAAATTCAATTACACACTTGTAGGGGGAAAGACGAATCTTTGGGATTCACATAAGTCAATAACACAATAGTGGACTGTAATTACTTATTTATTTGACGAACACGAAGACAGAATGCGAACTATCTCCATTCGCATCCAACACAACACTACTGTTTTTTCAACACAACACAACTCATGCCGCAGCGCTCCCTCGCGGCTCATTTCAATTAATACACATGGGCTTCAACATACCGCCAGGCATTGCAATGTTTTTTTAAACATTCAATTAATTGTCATAAGAAGAAAATATACACAAGATATTGTTTACACAAGTTGAAACAATAAACAAAGGAATTTTAAAATGAACACAATCATGATGAAGATAGCTAATTGATGCAAACTAAAATTTAACAGTTCTTAATGGATAAGCATGTACTATCATACAAAATTAAACACAAGAATTACAATAATAAAAAAATTATCTATCTATTTACAGGAAGAACGCAAATCTTGGAGATAGGGCGTCTGTAAATACCCTTTGATGTCTGTACCTGTATATATTTCCTTAACACGTCCGAGCAGCCACTTGCAGATAGGAAGATTGTCTTCCTTAATTAGCACAAGTGTTCCCAATTTCAGATTGTCCTTCTGAAACATCCACTTTGATCGCTGTTGGAGATTATTGAGATAATCTCTTTTTCCACCTTCGCCAGATGGATTGCGTAACTTTGGTTATTCTCTGCCATCTACTGAGTTTGTTATCATTTAGATCAATTATCTGTGGTTCTACAATAGCATTTATAGGTCTTCCTATCAAGAAGTGACCAGGGGTCAACGCTTCGAAATCATCTCCATCCGATGATAAAGGAGTGATTGGCCGTGAATTTAAGATACCTTCCACTTGAACCGTAACCGTTTCAAACTCTTCGTACGTAAATTTCGCATTTGCCATTACACGCTTTAGATGATACTTGAATGATTTGACGCCTGCCTCCCAAATACCCCCAAAATTAGGAGCTCTGGGAGGAAGGAACTTCCAGTCAATACCCTCTGACGCCAAGTAACTAGCCAAATTTTCATCTGGATTTTTTACTAAATTGTGCAATCTTTTAATTTCAGAGTGGGCACCTACAAAATTCAAAGCGTTATCTGAGAAAATTTTCGCACTCTTACCACGTCTACCAAAAAATCTTTTGAGAGTGGCAATGAAGGACGCCGAGGTTAAATCCGAGACAATTTCCAGATGGACCGCTCTGGACACAAAGCACACAAATATGGCAAAATAAATTTTATTTAATACACCCTTTCTATGATTTTTATACTTGACACTAAATGGTCCACAAAAAATCGATATGAACCCGCATGATTGAAAGGGTATGTTTGAGCAACACCTTCCTAGGGCAAGTTTCCCATGATTTGGTCAGTTAAGACAGGCTTACTTTTAAAACATGTCACACACTTATGAACTACTCTTCTGCACAACGTTCTACCGCTAATTGGCCAAAACACTTGTCTTATGAAAGACAACAAGGATTGAGGGCCAACATGAAAATATTTCTTATGAAAATGTGTAGTAATTAATTTTGTAAGTTTATGCTTACCAGGTAAAATAGCTGGATGTTTCTGCTCATAATTAAGATCTGAATTACTCAGCCGACCACCTACTCTTAAAATGTGTTTATCGTCGAGAAACGGATTCATTGATTTGAGTCTACTGTTACTCGGTACAGACTTACCTTTCTCTAAATTTAAAATTTCCCTATCAAAGGTTTCCTTCTGTACGCACTTGATCAGAAACTGCTATGATATTTCAATTTCTGTAGCAGTAAGATGACCTACCGCCTTTTCATTTGGGTTCCCAATGTTGTAGCAAAACCTGAAAATATAACTTAAAACTTGAAGGATTTTAACATAATTGTTGCTAAGACAAAGAACATCATTTAGAAAGGAAGAGTTATGTATAGTTAATGAAATGTTTGTCTGAGTCTCATCAGTCTTTGGATTAGCTTTGGCACTTTTCTTTAGTTCACAAGAATACTCTTCGTCGTCTGCAGAAGAGTTCACACAATCACTGGGAAGATCAGGTTGGCACAAGAAAGGTGGTCCATACCACCAAAGCTCATTATGCAGGATTTTCTCTGGATCTATTCCTCTGGAGACCATGCCTGCTGGATTTTCCTCTGAACGAACATGATGCCATTGATCATTATTCGTCAGACTCTGTATGGTAGTAACTCTGGTAGCTACAAAAGTTTTTAACTGATGAGGCTTAGTTTTTATCCACGCAAGCACAATCGTGGAATCTGACCACAGATGAATTTCTGAAATGACCAGTTGCAAGCACTTTACGACTCGTTGCTGAAGTTGAGATAGCAGGACTGCAGCACACAATTCTAAACGTGGAATGTTAATCCGTGAAAAAATCCGTGAATCTCCACACACCCTGTATTCTCAGTTAAAATGTACCTGCTGGCGTTGACATCGTTTACAAACCTCAAGGAAATTAAAAAACTATGCCATTCTTGGGCTTCCTTTTCAGGGAGTGGATCATCCCAGTCTATCTGTAGAATCCATAGCCGTTGCATAAATATTTTAGCTCTTGTATGTCCAATTAGTCCAAGAGGATCGAAAATTTTCGCAATGTTTGAAAGCACTGCACGTTTGGTGTAAACATTCTGTTGTTCCACAGTTACCTTAAAAGAAAAGCAGTCACTCTGATGTTTCCACAAGATTCCTAAAGCCTTAGTTTCACTTGTAGACCTAAATGAATAATCTTCGGAACTTTCTGAAGTACCGCACAAAAGTTCTGGCTCATTTGCCGACCACTTATGGAGACCCATTCCTCCACGCTCCAGCAAAAGCATCAATTGCTGTTGGAGGTCCTTGGCAGTGTTTAAATCTGAACATCCCGTGACCACGTCGTCCATGTAAAAGTCACTCTTCGTGACTGAAGCAGCTAAGGGAAAGTTATTTTCCTCGTCTAAAGCTAATTGCTTTAGTGTCCTCGTAGCTAAGTACGGCGCGCTTTTAGTTCCATAAGTAATTGTACAAAGTTTGTAAATCTTTACAGAATCATTAACACCTTCTTTCCACCCGATTCTTTGCAAGTCTCTTTGGGGTGGATCAATAAGGATCATGCGATACATCTTCTTAATGTCTGCTACAAAGGCCACGCGGTGCTTTCGAAATCTATTCATGATTGAAAATAAGTCATCTTGCATGACTCCTCCGATGTACTGTAAAGAATTTAAAGATTTTTCACTGGAAGTAGATGCTGATGCATCAAATACCACAAGTAACTTCGTTGAGTCTTCTTTGGGCGATATATACCATGGTGTGGCATATAATATGTACTCTCAGGTTCGTAATTTTCACTGACTAGTTCCATGTGTCCTAAATGTTCATATTCACGTATGGAGTTTTGTTAAAGAGACAACGGCTCGGGTTCCCTTACCAAACGATTCCAAAGGAAGTTTTGTCTTCGCTCAGCTGCCCGCTTCGATTCACCTATGCACGAGGAATCCTCTTTCAGTGGCATTTGTACCATATATCTACCCGTTTCATCTCTGCTATGCGTTTCTAAAAAGTGCTTCTCGCAAAATATTTCTTCCTCACTCTAGTCTTCTTCTACCCCACAAATGAGTCCACAGTGGACGTTAGCTTCTTCTTCAAAATTGGAAACACTTCCAGATACAAGATATCCAAATACCGTAGATTGTAGAATTAAGTTTGGATCTGGCAAGCGAACCTGATCTGTCTTTAAAAGTTCATAAAAACACTCGATTAATGCATCGATTAATGCGCCGATTAATGCATCGATTTTTCTTGGTTTGTTAAATTCAGGATCAGCTAGTTGGATATTTTGTGGGAATTTGATGCATGAAAGACTAAAATAATTCCCCGGAACTTGATTATTTATCCTTGGCACGATAAGGAAATTTGCGGAAAGTTTAGATTTTATGTTTATAACTGTTCCATTTAAACATGATACTGATGTGTTCACCGTTTTCCTTCTTATATTTAACAGGGAAGCAAATTCATTGGTTAAATAGCAACTCTGACTTCCAACATCTAAAAGCGCACGGCAAGGTTGCAAATTTCCCGAATAATCTTTAACATAAATAATTGCAGTAGATAATAAAACGGTCTTTGGGATCTAACAACACTCACAGATGTCCCTGCAAATTTTTGTTCTCTATTTATACACGGATTAGAAATATCAAAACATTTTACAAATGCATTCAGAATTGACATTCCAGTCGGGAGGGGAGCAGACGATGAAGTAAACATCTCCCTTCCCTCTCCTCTCTGGGCGCCTGGCACTGGCTCATTAACATCATTTATCGCTTCTGATGATTTGAAGTTGAAGACCCAGACCACACGACCAACCCTAGGGTTTACGGTAGCTATATGTGTGGCCGGTATGATTTGAAGTTGCTATTGTTCATTCTTTCTCTGGAAATATGCAATAAAGTATGTTGCCGTTTAGAACACTGTACACAGGAAAAATTAGAAGTGCAGTTTTTCACTCTATGATTAGCACTGGAAAGACAATTATAACACAACTTGTGTTTTTTTTGCAAACTCGATGCGGTCACTAACAGGCAATCCTTGGAATGCTGCACATTTATATTAGTGATGAAAATTCTCGCTCTTACACAAAATGCACTTAGGATAGTTCGGAATTTTAAAACTAGTAACTAGCGATGTGACTCTGAGTTGGTTGGAAATTTCTTTTTGGATTCACGAAATTATTAGGTTTGGCTGCTTGTAACGTTCGAGCGTAGTTTTTCAAAAACAGAATTAACTCTGACAATTTTGGCAATTCATCCTTTTTTGATTCTCCTTCCCACCACAATTTAGTACTTGAATCTAATTTTTGAAGCAATATAAATGCTAAAACACTTTCTGAAAAACCCTCCACCTTTTGTTCCAAAATTTCTAGTGACCTTATACATTCATTAGTTGTATCCACCAAATTTAAAATCGGGGCTGGAGATTCAACTTGAATAGAAGGAATCGACATAAACCTTTTAAGATGAGCAAAAACTTGTCCTCGGTTATTAGAATATCTCTCTTCCAAAATGCACCACGCCGTTTCGTAGTTTCCATCGCAAATGGAGACGGATTGAATGATTCTAGCAGCGTCACCGTGAAGAGACGATATTAAATACGAAAGTTTCTGTGAATCTGATAAATTTAAATTATTACGAACACTTGCCTTAAAGAGATCTCTAAAGGACAACCAATCTTGAATATTGCCGTTAAAGGATGGAAGACTTAATTTTGGTAATCTTACGCCATCGTGGTTAACACTGTTTTGTTTTGAGGAAAAAGCGCTGCTGCTTACACTTCAGTTAAGATTTAGCCTTTTAACATTGATCCAGATTTGATCAATGTTCTCTTGTATAGACTGTTGCTCTTTAATATACTTGTCTACATCACCCTCCTCACAATTGTCAAAAATTTGATCAAAAATGCTCGATAAATCGTCGTCGAATTTACGATACTTGATTTCATATAATTCTAACTGAATGTTATCTGGAACACTCTTTTCTAGTTCACTTAAAGTTTTAGTTATGTTCGATTGTAACACCTTTTTTTTATTTATTAATGTTTGCTCCATTATGAGGTAAATTTATAAATTGGAACGACTCACCGTTAGTAGATGATTTTCCACAAGACACAGTTTCGATTTTGAGATACTTTCTCATTCACACGATCACATATATCCATAGGTCCGAGCCCTTCTCCGGGTCGGTTACGGACCATAAAATGTAGGGGGAAAGACGAATCCTTGGGATTCACACAAGTCAATAACACAATTGTGGACTGTAATTACTTATTTACTTCACGAACACGAAGATAGAATGCGAACTCTCTCCATTCGCATCCAACACAACACTATTGTTTTTTCAGCACAACACAACTCATGCCGCAGCGCTCCCTCGCGGCTCATTTCAATTAATACACATGGGTTTCAACAACACTCATTCCCTAACATACATCCCAGCATTAAAATCCATTGTTATTAAAATTCAATTACACACTCATTCCCTAACATACATACCGCCATTAAAATTCATTGATGAATGGCCTATCTTAATGCAAAACTAATAATTATCGTCGTTCAAATAATTAAAACATTTTTTTACAGTGAAATAATTATTTACTAAAAAAAATTATGAAACCCATCCGCGAATATTCATTAAGCCCACATTCGAATACCTCCCTTCCTTATGACACTTAAAAATATTAATTAACACAGAACCTAATTCATGATCATCGCTATTAAAATTCTATAACACACATATATTTCATTAACGCGTTCGAGTGCCAATAGAGGGAGCCACTCAATTTTTTTAACTTCAAACATTTTCCAAAAATAATTCATTCCATAAAAAAATAACTACTCTCAACACATTTCATTAAAAAATTAATCCTCGTCCTTATTAAAATTCACTCTCAACCAGTGGCGGATTTTGGCCTCTTGTTTGGAGGGGGGGGGGGGGGTGCGATCTGTAGATCGAAATGTTCTCGGAGGTTTGTGCACTTAGGATTTTCTTAACGGCTTCCTATATACGGATATTTGACATTTTTGAAATAACTAGAACAAATAAGAAGTTTATAGTAAGTACTTTGCAGCTTATAAAATACGGTCTATCATTTTTTTCAGACCAAAGCAAATCAATGGAGATTGGAAGAAAAAAAAATTACGTGATTATATAAGGAAAAAACGAAGTTCAATGCCCTACAACTTTCGATGCACGGAGACCCTAAAAAACCATTTTTTAACGAAATTGAAGAACTTTAAAAACTTAACAAAATAAAAAATGTTTGAAAAATTTTACACTTTTCATTATTTAATAATTCATAACCTAAAAATGGGAAAAGAGCTGTAGGCTGAAAGAAAAAACTCGTAAAAACTAATTTAGAATAATAAATTTGATCATATAAACATGAGGAGCTATTTTTTAATGATTTTCCATGATCAAATTTATTATTCCAAATTAGTTTTTACGAGTTTTTTCTTTCAACCTCTAGCTTTTTTCCCATTTTTTGATCGTGAATTATTAAATAATGAAAAGTGCAAAATTTTTCAAATATTTTTTGTTTTGTTAAGCGTTTAAAGTTCTTCAATTTCGCTCAAAAAGGGTTTTTCAGGGGTATCTGTGCATCAAAAGTTGTAGGATATTGAACTTCGTATCCCATTGAAATAACATGGAAGTGATTCCATAATTTTTGCCAGGAGTAGAACCTATAACACTATTCAAATGTAATTGCCAATTCAGCTTATTGTCGATCATTATCCCTAACAGCCTTACGGAGTCCATCGCAAAAACCCTGGCGCCGTTAACCTCCCAGGAAGGACCATCAATATAATATCAACTCAAGTCTTCTTGCTTTTTCTTTAGCAAATCGATCTAAAATTGTTACTGGTGAAATTGCGATATCATAATGCACATGCAACAAAGTCAATCCCACTAGCAGATCTTCTCTAATTGTGTTTCGAAGCCATGTCTTCAATCGTTTTAGTGCTGAGAAGCTACCCTCGGCGGTTGCTACAGTAATTGGTAATGTTACAAGAACTTTCAGTAACACGTAGATCACATGGTACACTGCAGGATCACAGTGTTGTAGTGCTTCAAAAGCAGACTTGTGTACTCTACCGGTATCGGTATTTTCTCGCATCCATTTGGTTCTCCAGTTAATCACCTCAACTTGAAGTGTACTGTTCATTTCTTCCACTCCCAGTTCGGCTATTCTGTGATACTTCTTGCTTAGCTCTGTCCAAGATGGGAGGAGTGACTCTTCGTCCGTGTTGATTTTCGCTAAAAGATTCGATGGTACTAAATCTTGTAAATATAAGACATCCAGATTTTCCTGTGCGAATCGGTCTTTTAAGTCTTCATAAACTGAGTTTAACAAAGGCAAGTAAACATTTATTCTGTAATAATCTTCAGGAGTTATGTTAGGAGCAGTTGATCTATGAACTTGGCGTCCAGCAGTACGTGGTATTTTTATTTCAATTCCAAGATCATTACACATTCCCTCAACCTCTGCATATATTCCCGAAATCGGATTCCACATTTTTCTTAAATTCACTTATTATCGTAATTTCATCAAAGACACCATCTTGAGCTTTCTTTTTACTTTTATTATGGGAGCGAGATTTCGTAGATAAACTAAGGGAGGGAGAGCAAGACCAAAGTATCTCCCTAATGATATGTATATTTTTTTAATTTTATAATTTATTTGATAAAACGTCAACATTAGTCACGCGTTTGGGGGGGGGGCGATCGCCCCTCCTGAAATTCGCCACTGCTCTCAATGTTATTAAAATTTATTATCTTCACACAGACTCCCCTACTAATTCATTAAAAAAATTAATGAGTAACTTAACCTAATTCATTCGCGCTCATTAAATCCAATCGTCAAAGTTCGTGAAATTCTACAAGTCCCCAACTCCGATAAGCTTATCAAACGATAAGATAAGACGATAGCAGATGAGCTCACATGACGTCACCCCTTGATGACATCACTGCTGCGGTGCTGCCCTACCAATCAATTAGGTTGATTGGGTTGTAGGTTAAGCTTGTGTTGATTAAATTTTATTACGATTCGGAAAAAAATAACATGGCTTTTTATTTAGAAAAGGCCCGCAAAAATCGTTAAATCTAAAAATAAATACTACGTATGCTAAAATATATCAATTAAATGTTTATTTTATGCGTAATTTTTGAAGAGACCAACCCCATTACTCTAGGAATAACCGTTCCGTACTCATGATATTTTATGTTTTTCGCATTTACGCTATGCCACCTTTGAAAATAAGTCTAGTTACCAAATGAAAGCGAAAATTGAATTAAAAGTGCACATTCAGTGTCATTTAAAACAATAATGGCTGTTATTTTGTGCAACTAAACTCAATTTAATGAATTAAAGAAGAAATAAAGAGAACGTGAATAAGAGGCTGCAGGGAAAGTCATATGCTGTCCACATCAGATGTTTTAAATTAGAAGCCGACTGTATGGCATGTCTCACTTCGTTGATCTTCATAGAATTCTGTAGAACTTAAGTATAAAACAAGTTTTCTTACGAAGATATTTTGGCGTAGAGTCAGTAGACACTGGCGAGAAAAAGAGAAAGTCGCCAATCGTCTGAAATGCGGAAGATGAGCCATAATTTTAAATGCGTATAATTTTTATATGTAATTTGACAGAGCGAATGTACATTTTGTATTTTCACTACATGCATCTTATAATATGTAGAGAAAGTATTGTGACGGTTTTGAAAAGATATATTTCTGGTCTTCAAAGGGAAGAGGCCATTCCTAAATTTAAATCCAACGTTTCTGAGATGATGAACGTTTTTGTGATTGTACCTGTCTGTTAGATTGTGGGCGTGATATCTCACGAACCAATCAACCGTTTCTACTATCCTTTAGTGGGAATATTACAATCGATGGACTGCAACCATTTTGATTTACATGTAATCAATTGTTTGGAAAACAACTCGTCCAATATATATTCATTTTGTTCCTAACTTTTCATTAGAAAATAAATAATATAAAATGTAGAATGGATAGCACAAATCGTTTTCCAGATATTGCACGATTTCTAAACGAATTTTCGAATGAAAGCTGTAATATTATTAAGATCTTTACTACTGTTAAAAAATAATAATTTCATATGTAACTTATTTTTTGTTAGAAAAGGAATAACATTAACTTTGAAATACTACCATGAACCCATCTCAATAATATTACACGTACGTCAAATAAATTTATCAAAAAATTATCATAGAAATAAAAAAATATTTTTAAAATTATCATAATACTGCAAAAATTAATTACATTTGAAAATTTAAAATTTAAATTATCTTAAAAAGTGTTTGAAAAATTAGGTCTCATAGGTTTCAATGTATTTCATTTTTTCTACCCGGGTTCAATTCAAAACTAATTGTGTGACATTATTCATTTATATATTTCTATAGGTCCCACAGACCGTCTGAACAACATGCTAAAATTTCATTTTGATAAAGTCATTTTACGGCAGTTGTCGTTCTAAAGGACAGACAGACAGACAGAATGAACAAAGTCATAAACACTTTTCAACTATGTTGTAAAGTGTTAAAAATTGGTAACTACTAATTTGTAAAAGTGCTATGTACATTAATTCTTAAAATGTGCTGCTCATACCATCTTTTCAAATTTACTTTGTAACAATGCATATTTAAAGTTTGATTGTAATATATAAATTTTGAATGCAATCAATTTTAGTAACCTCCGAAATAAAATCATTCATACGCCCATGTTTGTACCTTCTTAGGATTGAAATATATGGCACGTCATTTGAAATTCATTTAAAGTTAAATTAATCTAAAATTGTCATGGATTTATTTGTTTTGA
The DNA here is from genome assembly GCA_951213105.1 of Amaurobius ferox. Classification (NCBI taxonomy): domain Eukaryota; kingdom Metazoa; phylum Arthropoda; class Arachnida; order Araneae; family Amaurobiidae; genus Amaurobius; species Amaurobius ferox. The sequence continues at coordinate 35,034,114 of OX578143.1, forward strand.
ATTTCAATAGATTCATTTTTAATGCTTAGTATGGAAGGAATGCCACTATTTTGTTGATTTTACGCAAAAATAAAACATATACTAATTAAATTTATTATTTTTACTTTTCTACAGAATTCATTCGACTTCAGTATAGCTATGAAAAATAATTTACATTTCATTCTCTTAAATAATAAAAATTTTGGTAGAAGTCAAACTATTGTGCCCCTATCCAATTTACGGAATCAAAGATTCACGGGAAATCAATTAGAATTCAGTTCACCGCAGTGTTATTAGTTGCTGAGTCGTGGGCGCTATGGGCGGGATTTTATGCTGACACACGTTTGTGCTGAATTGCTGATTCAAAATTAAATGATTGAGTTCGAAGCAAATTTGCAAGTTCAAGAACACTGTGTTATCTGCAGTTAACTTTAATCTGGCAGTTTCTATTCCGTACGCATTACAATTAGGAATTGAATAACTGTGCTACACTTTAGCAGTTTTTCTTTTTAACTTCCAGATTTGTCGTCATTATGCCAGAATATTATATAATAGCCAGTTATGTGATTTATATGTATTTTATCACACACTTGATATAATAAAGTATGATTCATTTCTGGAGGAATAAAAATACACTAAATTCATTCTGATGCAAAATAAATGTATACATCCATAAAATTTTGAGATACAGCCATGAAACTCGGCATGCAAATGTTTTAAATGTTTTGTAAAAGATTAAACTGTAATCGTCATTGATGTTATAGGGCTCATGCAGCGCGGATGGAATGACGCATAGTGCAGTATTTAAAACGACTGGTGTTCTCACTCACAAGCATTCAGAGCAGGATTTTCTGCTGTGATATTGAAAGTTGTATATAATGATGCCTTTTGCGATGTACTGGATAGCGCTGCTAACAATTGTCTGACTTAGAGAGGGGGCCCATAATAAGCCAAAGAGAAGCTGGTTGATCCAAACGACTTAGCAGTCGCAATCTTGATCGGAGCAATATGGTAGGTGCTCGGTGTTGGCAACAGTGGATCAGAGAATGCACATGAAACCGTCGCAGAGGCTCAAGACACCCCATACAGACAAATGCACGAGAGGATCGTGTAGTCTGGAGAGGACTCACGTCCACAGCAATGGCGTCAAAGGCATTAGGCCTTCAGATATTTGGGGCTGAAGGCCAAATCGGGCCATTCAAAGGTATTTAGCATCCGCCATTCATCCTGAATTAAAGGGTACTATTTTGAAAAGATTGGCAAAAATTCTGATCAGGTGTCGACGTATATTAAGGCGCTTACCGCTGACCTCTCAACATAGCAGAGTCGCCTGAATTAGTGCAGAGCTCGGTCAGCCTGGACTGATTGGATGCCTGTTGTATTTAGTGACGACTCTTGGTTCTTTTTCATACGCTGATGACCGTGGGTGAAGGAGGACTGGCCATCGATCGGAACCTGTATTTGTTGTCGACCGGCACACGGCCACCCCGTGTGGTGTGGCCGTCAAGGGAACCAACTCGTGGAACAGCCGGTCTCTTCTATTTGTGCTTTAAGCCAATCTGACGGCTCGATTGTACGTCAGCGATATTATACAGCGGATTGCTCTGTCTATGTTATCAAGCCGCCCAGGTTCTATTCACGTACAAATAACGCTCGACCACATACTGCACGATTTTTCAACAATGTCCTCGAGGATTCAATACCCTCTCATGGGCATTCAGCTCCCCATTCTTATCACCAATAGAACAGGTCTGGAGCATGCTAGGACAGCAATTGCAGTTTTCTCAGAATACTACTGAATTAGCTGACCAGTTTCAACATTTGCGGCAGAATGTTCTGCAGAGGGACATAAACAACTTAAATGGTTCTATGCCACATCGAATTTCAGCTTATATAGATGCCTAGGGCTGATTTACCACATACTAAAATCTCATTATCTTCTTCCCATCATTTCGTAATAAAAGGTTTTTTGCTCCAAATTCTAATCATTTGCATATCTCCTCGAACGATACATACATTCCGAGTTTCGCAGCGGCTGTAGCTTAATTACTTATGAATGCATATATTTTTGCTTCATGGAGTATTATAGAATTTAATTTTAAAATTTTAATTCCTCTTAATTTACATCAAATTGCAATATACAGAGGGATTCAAAACGATGGGGAAAAACTCAAGGGGTGATAGAACATACCTAAACAAGAACTTTTTGTCGTAAAATGCATGGTCGTAACTCAAGCGGTTAAGCGTTAGGGGTTAACACGTACTGTTGCATGAAATGAAGGAACACAAGAATGGCAGAGGAGGTATGAAGAATGTGAAGAAATTACAGAACACGTTTTAACGAACAGCTTACAGAAAATGCTCAAAACAAGAAAACGAAGAAATTGTAAAAGAAATTGTAATGGATAACTTACAGAAACTGATCAAACAGCTCCAACCAATATGAATGCAGGCCTCATACATGCAACGTAGTGATTGTCGCACATTGGCGATAACTCCAGGCATTTCTCATACAGCAGCAGCAACAACATAACTTCTGGCTAAAGCCATCAACGGAATCGACGAAGCTATCGTAGATGAGGCTTTCTTATGGACCTACTGGGAAAAGTCCAGACAGGAGATATCGGGATATCGAGCCGGCGGCCAAGGAATGGTGTCACTCTGACCAATCCATCATCCTGGGAATGTTGCATCCAAGGCGTTTCTTACAGCAACGCTGGAATGGGGTAGTGACCGTCGTGTTGGAACCACATACTGATTTGAGCTTTCCTCGCATTCCCGTCCGCAACTCTACATAAAATGCATGCCGGCATTCTACATATTTATGAAATAACCCATTCCTTCTGAAATCCAAGGTAGAACTGACGACGAGGACGACAGCAGGCGCTTAATGAGTTCGCTGGACTGCGCATTCTAGCGCTTAACCGCTTGAGTAACGACCATGCATTGTATGAAGAAAATTGCTTGTTTAGGTGTGTTCTATCAACGTTTAAAGTTTAGCCCCATCGCTTTGAATCACCCTGTATAAGCATTTAGAAAGCAAGAAAATCAATTTAATGTGTGGAAATCAAAAGTGCATTTCGATTGAGTATAATATTAGTGTCATATTAAAAATTGCAGTTTTCTGTGTTTTTTAAATAATTATCTGATATGCATTAAATTCTGTACAATGTTATATTAATATGTATAATTAAAAAAATAATAAGTTCGATAGTGTTATAAAGTATACTTTGGTGGAGTATTCTCAGCATACAAAAATGAGTCCAAATTTTTCTATACACTTTGTATAGAAAACACCAAAGTAAGCTGGAATACTATAGAGCTCATAACACCATAGTTATCTAACAAAATCACAAATCAAACACAACATATAGTAAAACAACAAATAGATGATTAACTACTTTACTAAACAGACGATTATGTTCTCAAGACATTGACACATTCACTATTCACTTAAATTCATATGACGCCTACCCGTCCAAGCTGAAATATGACCAGGATATATACCCTCTGTAGAAAGTTCTCGAAAAACTAGGTAACTCGGGAAACTGTTAACTAATCTATAAAATTTAAGAAGTTTCCAAAAATCACTGCAAATTGCCACACTTGCGATATTTCTCCAAATACGTCAACCTTATCGAATTTGTCAACAAGGTCTAGCGATTCAGACCTTCAAATAATAACATCTGTTGACTGTAAATGCCGTTTTTCCCTGTAAACACCGACACTCAATATACCGCAAAGACATCCAAAGTATTCGTAACAGTATTAGTGTGCATTGGTTAATCAGTATGGTTTATTCTTTATATTTAACTATGGAAATAATTTCGTATAGCGAAGACAGATTTTCTTAAAATTTTAATAGGGGGAAAAAATAAAATATTTAATTGGGATATTTCGGAGAATAGGAATATTTAGAATTATATCAGAAATAAATAATGTTTACCCCGAGCAGCAGAAGATTTGTCGACTTATTAGGAAATATTCGAAATATAATTTATTTATTTTTCTCTTCTATATTAAAAATTTTGGTAGAATTGTGTCATTTCCGATTTACGTAATCAATGTTTTTACGTAGTGAATTAGAATTCAACTCACAGCAGTATTATTAGCTTCTGACTCGAAATGTTATCGTCATCATTTTATTCTGAGACGTTTGTGTTAAATCGTCGATATAAAATAAAATGACTGTGCTCGAACTAAATTTTAAAATTCACAAAGAATGTTGGATTTACTATAAAATTAATGACGCTTATGATCTAAGCCCCACTTACGTGAGCAAAATAGTTAGTCATAGGTATTTCATATTTCAATTATGCAAACATTTCTGAGTTATAACGATAAGTTCTCATATGCATACATTTTTGATAGCATTATTTTATGTGGATAATTGTAAAAATAAGTTGGACTTCCCCATATCTTCATTTTAAGAAATAAAACATACTCAAATGATGAAATCTAAATTTCGGGGTTTTGACAAAAATTAATATGCTTAAAATTATAAAATTAGTCACTTTATATTCCAAATAGCAAAATATAGCAAATCCAAATAGCAACAAGAAAGATCAATCATGCTTAAAGCATTGATTATGAAACACATTCCAACTTCAATCCAAGTTTATTTAAACATGTCTAAAATGCAATACATTCCTCGGTAATATTTTAAAACTTATCACAATACTACATTAATTTATTATACTTGAAAACTTAAACCTTCATCGAAAAAAATGAACTTCATTCAAATGACGGCATTGAAATATAAATTGCCTGGTTTAAACATCTCTAAAATGTGATAAATTACTCGATAATAATTTTAGAATTATCATAATACCACGATAATTTACTATATTTAAAAACTTCATCGAAAACAACTGAAATTCATTCAAATGACGTCATAGAAAAAATAACACGCCTGGCTCTCTCTAAAAAACCAGCATTTCATTCATAAATAATTTCCCATTTATGTCATTCATCTCCCAATACTATAATAATTTATTTTATTTTAAAATTAAGACCATGGAGCTGCAAGTAATTAAACTCTATGCGTAAAACTTCATCGAAAAAAATCGTCCTTCTCTTTTAAAATCAATGAATGTTTCATTCATATCAGCTATGCAGACTCCATGAACTAAATGATTTTGTGTTAAAGAAATACAGATATTCTAATGCAACTCATTCTACATATTTTGCTGTTTATATTTTACATAGGTGAAAAATAGGCTTCGTTGTAGAAATATTCAAATTTGGATGAGCATTTAAACTCAAATTTATTGTAATTGAGTTGTTTCAGTATGTAGATGCACAGAATTTTACGAAAAATAAAGTGATTTTAGGACGGATACAACACTCAATATGAATTAAAAAGAATTTTAAAAATCACGATTTGGAGACAAGATGGATGCCATACATCATTTTGAAGTGGGTTACGTGATCTTTTCATATCATGGTCACGTGATCGCTCCATGTGAGAGGTGTTATTATTATTTTAATTTTCATTTAAAAAACTACTGAATATATTTCGCTGAATTTTTTTGGATATATTTTATGGTACAATTTGAATATTACCTAAAATTTTCGAAGCAATTTGTGAATTTTAAATTCGCTTAAAATATGTTTGAAAAATTAGGTCCTATAGGGCTCAATGTATTTCATTTTTTCAACCCGGGTTCAATGCAAAACGAATTGGGTGATATTATTCATTTATATTCCCATAGGTCCTACAGACCGTCTGAACAACATACTAAAATTTCATTTTGATTAATTCATTTTTACGGCAGTTATCGTGCTAACGGGCAGACAGACAGACAGACAGAATGAACAAAGTCATAAACACTTTTCAACTTTGTTGTAAAGTGTTAAAAATAGTGGAACACAGTAAAGGAACTAGTTATTTCTGAAACAGCGTTTGTTCTAGATGCAATGGCAATTGTTTAAAGTCCTGTTCGGATTTAGTTTAAAATAGTATTATTTTATATAAATAACGTAATAAAAGTGACGAAATTTTATCTATAGGGTACAAAAGGTATGTCACGCATACAAACACAAGCATATTTTATATAAGAACATGTGACCACAAACGTCAGCGTGGGATGCTAAAGATGCTGGAGGAAGCAATATGTAAGGTACGCAGATATTACAACGTAAGTTTGTTAGACAAAACAATTACAGTTATCAATTACAATCGTGTACCACAGTATTAAAGTAAGTGTTCCAATATCTTGTCCGCGGTAGCTGTGTGTCGGAGGAAGCAAAATGTAAGCAACTCAGATATTACAACACAGGTTTATTAGACAAAGCAATTACAAGTATCAATTACAATCGTTTATCATAGTATTAAAGTCAGTGTTCTAATTTCTTGTCATCCGCACCTGTATTTCCTGTCATCATAAGTCAGGATGTTCAGGAATATTTCAATAGGACCTTTCCTGCAAAATGTTTCCACTAAGAGAGGTCGTCAGTTGGCCACCACAGTTCCCCCGACTTCCTCTCCATTGATTTTTTCCTGTTGGGTTTACCTCAAGATTATTGTTTACGATACCTTTGTAACATCTGCTGACCTTGTCACAAGAGTCTTTGAGGCAGCAGCACATGTCCGCGAGAGTACAGGCATTTTTGAACACGTTCGTAAATTCATGCGTCGATGTTGCCAGATATGCATATCTGCGCATGGCAAGAACTTTGAACACCTACTTTAATACTATGATAAACAACTGTAGTTGATAATTGTAATTGTTATGTCTAATAAACCTGTGCTGCATTATTTGCGTTCCTTTCTGTTTGGTTTTCTTCATATGTCGCACCCCACGTTGACTTTTGTGGCCACATGTTCCTCTGCAAAATGAACTTGCGTTTATATATATACCTGATATACCTTTAAAGTTTGCCTAAGACTTTTTGTACTACTCTGTTTAACTAAATATCTCTCTATTCTTCTCTTCTCCTATTAAAGACTTTGAATTGCAGAAAGTGCAAATATATTCCAAGTAGTTTCTATAAGTAATTTTCTGCAAATATACATTGCAAATATACATATAAGTGCATTGCTTAAAAGTAAAATATTTATATCTTACTATAAAAATTGAAAATGGAATCTCAATTATTTTCTTTTAAAGGCACTTTTTACTTAGAATTCATCTTTTAAACTTTTATGATTTAACTGAATTCTGATAAGTTATACAAATAATAGCCATTATGTTCTAACTGTTTGATGTTTTATTTCAGATATTTCTTGCTTTTAAAACGTTCCACAAAATTTTTTTTATAAAAATATATTACAAATATTATATGCATAAATTACATTTTGAAACAGTTAAAGTTAAAGAAAAAATAGTTAAAAAGGTCTCTTTCAAAATTTAGTCAAACAAAACTATTTCAAACTATTTACTTAAATCTGCATTTTACATAGAATATTTAATAAAATGGAGGAGTTTTTTTTAATAATCGTCGTTATATTCTAGTTGTTAGATTTTTCATTTTATTGATGTCATAATTTTATAATGTTTTATAAAATACTATTTATTCACATCAAAATTTGGAGTTTTAGTGTATAATCTAATAAGGTTAGATACATTTTGAGTAAATTGTAAAAAAATATATATATACGAATTCAAATACATAAATCTATGTAACATGTAATTTGCCATAGGCGTGATAATGTTGTTTATATGTAGAATGGTCATTTTTACTTTCCTTATATACCAAATGTATAAGGTAAGTACTGTGATAGGGTCGAAAATTCGAATTCGAGTTTTCGACGGGAGAGCACGTTTCAAGCAGCCCTGATCACGAATCGAACATTTTTAGATGATGTCTGTGAGTGTGTGTATGTGAAAGTATGTGTGTGTGTGTGTGGCAGTATGTGTGTGTGTATCTTAAAGTAAGTATGTGTGTGTAAAAGTATGTGTGTGTGAAAGTATGTGTGTGTGAAAGTATGTGTGTGTGTGTTTGTCAGTGAGTCTGTGGAGACGATATCTCACGAACGAATGAAGCGATTCGAACGAAATTTTGGTACAAAAATTACAATTCATGAATACTGAAAGCCTATTGTTTTTAAACGCAGTCGAATGTTCAGAACTTCCTAAATTTTCGACTGAAATTTTGAAGAAATCACCAAAAAATCAAAACCTTTAATAAAGTTACGCAAATAGACATTCCGTATGTATTTTTTCCTTAGAAAACGATTGACATAAACTTGAGAAAAGCATGAACCCTTTCCCGAGATATTGCACATTTTTTAAATAAGTGTATAAAAAAATCCCATAAATTTAAAAATATATATATATTAACTGTTGAGAAACATGTTACTTTTCATTTGTAATATCATGCCATAAATTTGGCGACTTCATTCTTGTGGATCTAGCTCGTTCCATTCATGAGAAAATATACTTTGCGTAATACTTTTGTATTTGAACGCCAATAATTATTTATCTGCTATAAGAATAACTTATTTTTCCGCCCATAAGGCTTGGTGAGATTTTGACGCCGAATTTGGCGGAATGTCGCCAACTTGGCGACTTTTTTAAATGTTGCCAACTTAACGAAAATCTTGCCAAATGGATAAAAATGACACTAAATCAATGAAAATTACGACTAATTGACGAAAATTCAATATCTTGGAACGAATATAAGTATCTACTATGAGAAAACCCTATTTTTTATTGTGAAAGTTGTAAATTCATTGCATTATATAAGAACAGTCATGTGTTGTCCACATCAGATTTTTTTGTTTGTTTTGAAACGAAACTTATTTTTCTCTCTCACTCATTCTTTCTTTTTGAAAAAATTGGCTTTTATATGAAATGCTTTTATAAATTGCTTTCTTTACATAGCCAATTATTTCGTTTGTTGCACCTGCTCCGTGGAAGCAAGATCCGCATTTCAAACGATAAGATTTTTTTATTTTAGAAAATATTATTTTAACGTTTAAATTTACAGTTCATTTCATTTCTTAAATGCGAGAAAAATCATATATCTTTAGCTCAGAAGTTGTAATAGAGAATAAAACCATAAACTATCTGACGGATAGCTTGATTAATTTCCCAAACCGGCTATTTTCCTTAAAACATATTGTGGCGTATAATAATTTTATATTATTTAATTTTAAACTTAATAATATAATGGTTACAACAACATGGTCGCAAAAACCCGCGAAGTTAATTGTATTGGCGTTGGCCGATAATGTAGCATAGTACAGCAGAAGTGAAACCCACCTAGTTCATTTATAGTGTTGCTCTGTGTTCCTGAAAAGCAACTGATTAATAGACATAAAATATAAATTAACTTATACAAGTGGCTAAAATTTATTAAAACATTCTTTTTAGGATTCATACATTATCATTAACTATTATTTATAAAAATTATCATCTCTTACCATGATATTTACAGGTAAGTACTTTACATAGAGCTGGTGAGTTGGGATACAATGGCCGAATATTATTAATTTAGTAAACTAGCTGCTGTCTAAATGTCAGCCTTCAATTGTCTCCTCAAATATTATATATAAAATGTTATCTGGGTCATATTTGATGCATGTTGTTGGGCATGGACTCTTTGTCAAGTCGCATTGAGAATGTCTCTTGAAATTCTGCACACCTTTCTAGCACCGGCCACACAACTTGATACCATAAACCCCCTGGGTTGGTCGTGTGGTCTGGGCCTTCAACACCTTTCTAGCAGTATTTGTTCTCCCAATTTTAACAAGACTGCATGCTCTCATACTCGAAGTGTATAGAATCATTTTATGTAATGTAGAACCATAGAAAAGAAATTAAATTGATTGCAACATTTTTCTCCACAACATCAACACGTACTTCGTAATAACTTAATTGTAATGTATAATAATGTGCTGATCCTTTTCACCAAATTATGTACGGGTACTCCATGTGTTTGTCCCTTTTTCTCGTTGGCTTTGGAGATTTGATCTCCCATAGGTTACAGTTCTGTGGGTGGAGTGTATATTGAGATTAATTGGCTCATATCATGTTGCTTTTGAGCCTTGTTTGCGTCATGCAGCGCACGGGCCACGAGGCCGTAACTTAATAGCTTGGCAGAAATTTACTGTCCGCTTCATTAAATAAAGCTGACGTCTTTTGTTTGGTGTCAGCCTGTCGCTTTTGCATTTGTAGATAATGTAATGCTTTCCATTATCACTGTATGACATGTATTTCACTTGTTTCACTTTTTATGATAGAGTTTGGGTTCAAAAACAACGTTTTATGTTTCTATAACATTTCTGGTATGTGTGTCATATATGCATGCCTTATATGCATGTATTATATATGTCATATATGCATGTCTGGATATTATAAACTAACGTCAGTAATAGTGTCAATATCTATACATTCATCTTTGCTTGCAGCAAAACTAATTTGAATATAGACAGATATATGTAATTATTAATAACTTTATAAGAATAGAGACATACCCGAAGTTACACGGGAAGGAATCAAAATCGCTGCAATAGTGCACCTGGGACACAAGGTCGCGGCCAGACCAATTTTAGCGACACCCACCACCATCCCCAGGATTACTTCCAGCCACCGGGCATTACCTTAGAGTCGCCGCAGCGCAACCGGCTAAGCAATTCGGGGACAAGCCCCCCCCCCTCCCCCGAAAAAAGTGTACAGACCAATCGAGTAGCAATCTGAGGAAATTTATCCCCTGACTGGGGCTGTAACCACTTTATTCAAACAATACGAAAATCGATTACAAGAGTGAAGGTACAGACACTTTTACATAAGGTAACTGGGGACTAAACTATAAGTTCCAAAATCATCTTAATAAATTATTTCTTCCGTCTCCGTCCTTCCTTCAAAGATCCCAAGAGTCCAAACAAAGAGCATAGAGTAAATCAAACATTTACTACTTATAACAAGTGGCTGAAAAGCCGAATTGTAATAGTCATCAAAAGAAAATATAATTTTTTTTCTAAAAATTTACTGAGACAAAAATTAATCCAATTCAACTTAGAATAAATAACAGCCAGTTTCAGCATAGTGAAATACAAGGAATTTTACAATAAGTGAAAAATGCCTCTTAGAATAAATAACAAGCAATCAAATTATTAATAAGTAAGAACTAACATTTGGGTGACTTAAACAAGTGATATGGATTCAAATCAGCAGTTTAATGCAATTTAAAATTGAAATTATATGTTTCAATTTCAAAGAATTCTTAATTGATTGTGAAAATTACTACTGTTATGGTAATCTTCTATTCAATATACTGATAATGAGTGCATGATGAGAAAATTGATTAAAATTCCGGTCATAGTTTCAACAATTTATTCGTGTTTGCCTTGCAGCAAGTTCGAACATGTTTTCCATTGCATAGGTAAATAATATAACAAGCTTTTATAAAACGGGTGCCATAATTTTATAAGTCATATTTTAAATTCTGAAAGCAATATATACTTATCATAACGTTTGAAAGTGGATTAAGGAGAAAATGAATTAATATACGTAATCTCTCCTCGTTTTAAACTTTAAATTATACCTGAACACTTGCTGTAGTTTTAAGAATATAAAAAACAGTCAAAATAGAACAAACAATGTTTGTTCATAAATGATCTGTTTGAGATAATCCTTGCATTTGCTGGCTTTTGAGATAAATAATGTAATTAAATTCAAACCGGCCTCATGATTTTATTATTTAAGTAATTTGAAAATAATTTAAGCGCGATCAAAATTATTATATCAAAAATATTATGTTAATAAACATTATAAATAATAATAATTTATTTTCTACTTATAAAATTCCATACCGCAGCTGGTGCAGAATCACAGCCATTGCCACCCCCATAAAAGTTTCTATCACCAGGCGTTACCATAGCAATCCCAATGTCAAACAAAAAAATTATAAGTTCTGCCTTCACTAATTCCCCTTTCCGCCGCTAGGAAGCGCTGATGGTTCCATATCGCAACTGTCGCAGAACTTCAGACGTTGCCACCGCCTCAAAAGTTTCTATACACCCTCACTCATTCATTTTTTCCATTTCCCCATTTATCCCCTCGTATAAGACTACAATACCGTTGCCACCGTGAAAAAGTTTCTAAAAAATTAAAACTCCCAAATTTCTCCATTTCCCCCTTTTACCCTAGACTAAGATTACAAAATCCAATATGGCGGTCATTCTCAATTCCTCATTATACCTCAATTGTTGCAGAACATACATATATTGTCTACTACTTGAAATACTGCTACGTCAAAAGACTCTATACTTGAAAGACTACTGCGTCAAGCCCTACGTGTTTTCTTTCTAATTTTCACTTCTTTTTACATTCAAGAGAAAACAGCCTGATGATAAAATATATTTATTGGTCTTTATTATGAAACTAGATATTTTAAATTCGAGACATTTTATTAAAGTTGAATCCTTCAAGGATGTAAAATATTATATTAATTCGGACATGAAAAGAATCCTTTTATTGAAAATATTATCAGTTTTCGCTTCTTAATTAATATTTAAATCATTCTAATAAAATTTGCATTTTCTTCTGCTATAACTAAAATAATATCATTTTAGGGAACATTAAATAAACTATTGAGTGATTTAAAATGTTAGGAATTAGTTTTTAATAACAAAAATACTGTTTTTATTTCTTACTTATTATAGACTTTTCAAGTCCCTTTTGATTCCCTATTATCAATTCCCTATTACCTATCCCAAGTCCCTATTATTTCGTATTTCTCTAAATGTAGCAATCGTGCACTTAAAACTAAGATATTTTTTTATCAATATTTCTATATCTCTTTCAATTTTTATTTAATACATTTATAATTGATAGTAGAAAAATAAACTTTGGTCATTAAAAGTTGCCAAAGTGGCGATATTTCAGTAAGTGTTTCTCCAAATCCAAGCGGCCCGGCCCTTAAAGTAATAAAAATTATTGCCAGTATATGTTGTTTATTCTTGAGAACAAACAGCCAATTGCCCGGTTAAAATATTTTATGCGTGACGGGGTCGAAAATTCGAAATCAAGTTTTCAATGAAGAGCAAGTTTTAAGAAACCCTGAACTCGAATCGATCGTTTTTGAGATGATATCTGTGAATGTGTAAGCATGTTAGTGTGTATGTTTGTATGTTTACCCAAAAGTTTGTGGATTCAGTATCTCTTGAACGAATCGAGAGTTTCGAACGAAATTCGGTAAAAATATTACAATGGGTTAGATACTGAAATCCTAGTGATATTATACGCTCCCAATTTTTTTATTAAAATTTTGAAAAATCCCTTATAAATTCAGAACCTTTAATAACGTTACATAAATAATCATTTATATTATATAACTTTTTATTAGAAAAGCGTAATAGAGAATAAAAGATAATAATTTTATTAGAAAAGAGAGCTAGAATGAACCGCTTTCGGGATATTACACGTTTTCCAAATGAATGTTTAAACAATTAAGTAAAAATGTATAAAAAATTAAATAAGAATTATAAAATGTATTAACTATTGTGATATATGTTCACTTTTCATATTTAATATTATGCCTCAAATTTGTTAATATCATTCATGTGGATCTAGCTCATTCCATTCACGAGTGAATATACTTTGGGTTATATAGTTTTGTACTTTGACGCCCAGCAATTTATCAATAGTTATTTATATATAAGATCTTCTACGTTCGTCTATAATGTTTGGTGTTAAATTTGGTGACTTGGCGACTAATTTGTGGTTATTTAGTCCTAGATTAACGAAAGCATTGTCAAAATTACAAAAAAAATGCCGTGAAATTAATGTAACTAATGCCAAATGGATGAAATTATTATTCAAATAGTTTAACATATGGACTATTTAGCGGATGCTATTAATATTGAAAATTGTCAATTTAGATTTGTCAATTTAGATTATTTTTTTGCGAAATATAAATTAATTGGTTACTTTGAAGGAAATATTTTTGTATAAAATACTTTTACATGCAGTCATCAGAAAGTACGCTAAATGTGCAATTCAATGTTAAAAACATTATGCCATAGATCTTATACACCATATTTTCAATGTAAAAACAATAAATTCATTGTATTATATAGAAAGTGTCATGTGCTACCCACATCATATTTTTCTTTTTTTGTTTTGTTTTTCGAGGACAAATTCTAAAGTTTTTTATTACGGTAGCAAAATAACATATTTTATTGAAATATTCTGAATAATATGCTCTAGGTGAACACTTTTATTTAGAATTTCTTTAGGACTAAATCACATTTTTGAACATACTTTCATATTACGAGCAGCAACGAGTATAGCTGCTTGAAGTATAAAGTTATCAGTTATTAAGTTATTAATATTTGAAAAAAAAAGTTACTGCTCTCTCTCTCTCTCTCTCTTCCATATTAAACAATTTTGTAGAATATAAACTATTTGTATCTTTTTCTTATACACGTAATCAATGTAACACAGAAAATCAGTAACCATTCAACTCACCGCAGTGGTATTAGCTGCTGAGTCGCGAACGCTACCGGCATAATTTTATGCTGACACGTCTGTGTTGAATCGCCGGTTCAAAATTAAATGACTACGTTCTAATTAAATTCCCAAGATCACGAACGGTGACGAATTTACTATGAATATAAAAATGTTTAAACTTTGGTACCCATTCTTACCTTCAGATTTTCATTAAAATATTTTGGATGGGAGGGGGGGATCATATCGATAAGATAAATTTAAATTTTTGTTATGAAAATGTATTCGTAATTGCATGACATAGTTTACATTTCAATATGCATTTAATATTTATTTGATTATTTAAGCCTCCCTCCCCCAAAGAAAATCGAAGGTATTTTTAAATAATTCACCCATTTTATATTTATAATTACATATAGTTCTATTTTTTTCAATATCCGTACAAAATTTAACTTAATATGTTACAAATGTATCAGGGTCACAGACTTACTGATATACACTTACAGGGACATGCATTATTGAAAATGCATTATCATTTGATATTAAAGTAGATACGCACTAAGGATAAATAAACACACATACCCTAACTTATATACACACATACTCTAAAATAGTTTATTCTTTTACTTCTAGGGTACTAACAACGTGTATATAAAACACTTTTGAAATTTTGATACCATTATAATAACTTCCTAATATATATTTATACTATGTATATATATATATATATATATATATATATATATATATATATATATATATATATATATATATATATATATATATTATATGGAAACTCAAAGCAAATGACACTTAAATATTAAAGAAAGGGAGAGAAACACAAAGGGATACATTTTTCTTAACTAGATCTTACAATGCAACCCATGATACGAGGTAAATTTTACAAATATATGGTACAATTACTTATTCATAGTGTCTCGTCAGATCAGCTCAGAGAAGGACAGTGGTGCTAATTAATTAAGTCAAATAGGTCGCGTTGAGTTTAGGAATAACCAGATAATTTGTGGCCATTATTTTATTTACATATATATATTAAGAATAACAATCATATTAAAACATTACACAAATAAATGGACACGTATACTGACTTTAAGGGACCGTGTGGTCAAACTTGTATTTGTAGGCCTTAATATCATTAATTAAATTTACCTAAAATTGTATTTTCACATATATTTAAATAGATCCTAAAATCCCAAATAGTATAAAATAAACAGTTTAAATCCCAATGATTCCATCACTCTATAACTATGGGATAATTGCACTGTCCGTAGCGGAGCTATCCCATGAGTTCCCAGAGGACTCAGGTTGCAGTAGGCACTCCTTCATCAAAATGAGCACAATAATCAAGCCTCACAGCATACCGGTATAGGACTGGTTAGTTGGAGTAGCAGGTCATTGGAGCTGTAGATATAGGTCGTACTTCCACGGCGGCCCAAAGAGTTCAGGGCTCGTGGAGTTTAGTAGTCCGTCGCAACTGGTGAATCGACCATACTACCATGATGATTCGGACATATCCGGCTGGTCAATGAATATTGATGTATCACTATATATTTAAGAAGCGATGGCGGTTTCGTACTAACAGGGGCTGCGTATTATATATTGCACAG
Source organism: Amaurobius ferox (assembly GCA_951213105.1). Lineage (NCBI taxonomy): Eukaryota > Metazoa > Arthropoda > Arachnida > Araneae > Amaurobiidae > Amaurobius > Amaurobius ferox. The sequence continues at coordinate 35,050,120 of OX578143.1, forward strand.
AGGCTTAAATTTGTGACCTCGCAAGCACGCTGCCAATGCAGAACTGTTATGGTACTGCGTCCTAGAGACTGATATGTAACAGATTCCTCCAAATAGTGCAATCAACAACAGTTGTCACGACCTCGCTGTGGTACGTAGGGTTCCACTGGTGTCCCAGTAAACACGCCGTCTATATTCAGAGCTGTGTAATACTACGTAGCTTATGGAGAGAAGTCATAGCTGCTTTTGATGACATACTCCGCCAAGGGTTGATTACCAAATTTGCAATGGAGTGCTTTCGCTCAATGTGCGTAAGGTAGCCACAGACGGTATTGCTTACGGATTTATATCCGTGTCGTTGATTAAAGTCATTGATTATGCAATAAAAAAGAAATAATCGTGATAGCAATAAAAAATGCAATGTAATGTTTAACTTAAGTAACCACAAGTAAATTTCTTCTGATCCATTTACATATGTATAGCATTTTACATTGGGTAGTTCAGCTAGTGCTCCCTACCTTTTACATAATGGACATAAGGACCTTTCACATAAGGATACGCACAGGTGGCAATGAAATGTGATGAACATTGTGTTATAATTTATAACAAGCCACTCCTTTTCAGTCACATAAACGGTTTAGAATCTATATTAAAATATGAGTCGAATAAATATTGTGTGATTTTTCAACAGAAAAACCATTCCAAAACATAATATATATATAAACTGTTTAAAATCATATTTATGGGTTTTTTATTACCTTTTTCGTGCAGAAATACCACCATATACTTTATGATTATCCACTATAAAAATATGTTTTTAATGTTGATATTGTTTGCAAAACTGTTGTTTGTACTGTATGTACAAATAAAAGAAAATGTAGTTTATACATAAGAAATGTACATAAAGAATTATTAAAACGTTATAAAAACAATATGGATTCATAAAAGTAAATTTCTTCTGATTCATTTACATATGTATAGCATTTTACATTGGGTAGTTCGACAAATAAAAATAAAATCTTTCAGTTAGAGTGGATAGAGACAATTTTTGCGGGTCATTTCGTAAAAATAGGCAGGCCTTTTCCTCTCGAGCCAAAATCTCATCAGCACTTTCTTGTGCCAAAATCTCATCAGCACCAGAGTCACCTACAAGCGACTTACCTATAAAATTTTATGAAATTTGACCATTTAGTTGAGTTAGAGTGGACAAATATATTTCACAGACAAACAGACAGACGCAGACACACATAGACATCACGGTAAAAATAGTTTTTTCGTGTTCTAGACGTCTCGAAACGTGTAGATCCGTCGCAAACTCGAGTTACGATTTTCGAATTTTTTGCAGTGGTAAGAAATTCATTTTGCAGCATTGAAAATTATCTGCACTCACACACTATCTAGTCATAGGGTTGCCGGAAAAAGATTTGATAAAAAGTCAATCAATTATAGATAAAGGTCAAACCAGTTAGAATATAATTTTAAGCACATTACATGAAAATGTGAATGTATCATAAAATAATAAAATGTAATATGTTCATGTTATCAATTTTATGAAAAATAGTTATATTGACGCAAAATCATTACAAAATATATTGTTTGCAACTAGTACGATATACATAAAGCAAATACTTTTTATTGTCACTTTTTATAAACAATAATTAATGTGATATGAATACTATTGTAATATTTCATTGAAAAGAACGAGAAAGTTATTATTTACGAACTCTAGTGTTACACTTGACTATATATGCTATCATGTAAGTATCTGTGGCAATTAAACTCAATTTAACGTATTTTGAATTTGAGTCTATAAAGTCATGTGCTGCCCACATCAGATATTAAACTTTACAATACGTGATGGTGTATACGGAAAATATTGGAATCGTACAGAAAATCGGAAGTATACATTACTGTGTACTATAGGGAAAATCCTTTCATTTTGGTATACATTGATCCAATTTAATATCATTTGTACATTTGTTTACAAATAGAATCGGGATGATTAATTCTTCAGATCTGCCTGGAGATACTTATATATAGCAAGAATATAGATTATTATTCTTTTCTTAGGAGAATTAACTATTTTAATAGAACATTTTGAATAACAATGTCATTTAAAATTCTGCAGGAATTTGCACATATTTGAAAATTTTAAATCACGAGCAACACCATGTATATCTGCTATACTATGTATATGTTACCGCTAAAGTTCGAAAGCCGCTAATGTGCACATTACTTAGCTAATCTGCAAATTAACTGATTTGCTCCGTTAACGTGCGGAAACAAGAGTTTTCCGCATTTTTCCTAGGTAATGTGCACATTAACGACCTCCGTATCGTTAAATTTCTAAAGTTTGTTTCTCTCATTTCCTTTCCTTTCTCCTTCCCCATCTCCCTCCACTTTTAGTTTGGTTCGCCAGCGTCTTGTCGTCGCCGGTTGTTTTTATTTCTCATAATTTGTTAATTGGCTGTTTTATTTATCATATGTGCTTAGCATAGTTAATTCTGTTTTCAAATTCCTTTCTGCCTGTTAGCGCGTGAATTTGTGTTGTGATTTTTTTCAGATAAATTTAGCTCCTAGTATGCAAGCAAGCACTGTATTAGTGAGTAAAATGAAGTAAAGATTCTTCGCAAACCTATTTAGCGAAGATTCAAAATATAATAGTGTTTTAATGACAAAACGAAAATATGATTACATAATTGAAGATGTAAAGCGAATAAAAGTTTCCAAGAAGAAAGAATCATCTCGAGATTATCGAATAATTCAAAGGTATGATGTGTTGACTGTACAAGGCTGTGAAAAACTCATTGAGCCGTTGCCAGATGCGCAAGAAAGTGTGAAAGGCCCAGACCATGCAGCCAACCCAGGGGTTTACGGCAGTTAAATGCATGGCCGGACGCAAGAAAGTGTGAAAAAGTTTGTCCATGCCGAAGAATTGTTTGACATATTGTATTCTACTTATTTGTCAATTGGCCACGGTGGAAGAGACAGAATGATCAAGCAATTAAATCCACTTTATAAAATATTACACTTTATAAAACCCAAGCCCAAATAAAAGTGTTTTTGGATTTATGCGAACCTTGTCAACAAAATCAAAAAAGTGCCAAAAAAGGGATTGTTGTAAAGCCGATTATTTCGTCGCATTTCAATAGCAGATGTCAGGTGAATCTCATCGATTACTAATCTCAACCAGATGGAAAGTTTAAGTTTCTTGTCGTATACCAAGACCACTTAACAAAATTTGTTGTATTGAAGTCGCTCCCATCAAAACGGGCGGATGAAGTAGCCTATAACTTGCTTGATATTTTTCTCCTTTCTGGCGCTCCAAGTATTTTGCATTCTGATAACAGACGCGAATTTTGTAATAAAATCTTAGAATGTGTAGCACAGTTGTGGCCAGAAATCAAAATGGTTAATGGCAAATCTTAATATAGCCAAAGTCAAGGAAGTGTAGAACGAGCGAATCAAGACATTGAAAACATGCTCACTATTTGGATAGCTGATAACCAAACTAACAAGTGGAGTGAGGGCGTACGATTTGTTCAATTCATGAAGAATCGTGCCTATCATTCTGCAATTAAAAAAAGTGCATACGAAGCCATGTTCGGTTGTCCCGCGAAAGTGGGATTGTCTTCTTCTATTATACCACAAAGTGTTCTACTTTAGATAAATACTGAATAAGACCGTAAAAAATTAGAAGATTTAAAAGAGACTGTGATTATTGGATCACAGTCAAATTTTACTCAAGAGGACATTCCGTTATCCCCTGCTTCTACAGAATCACCTATAGAAATGCAAGAATTTATCGATAGTAATTTTAAACTGCCTTCTACACCGTTGATTGAAGATAAAGCTATAAAGAATATTCAGTTACCCTGCACCTCCAAGGAATCACCTCTGCATGAAGAAGTCATCACTGAGTTACCCTCAACTTCAGCAGAATCGAAACCACAGTTTCGTATAGAGCCTGTAAAGTGGACTGACTATACAAGACGTGGTCTGCATTGTTTGCTCAAAAGCAGCATCAGGTTCTCACAAGTGGAAATCGTATGATATGTTTGTTCATGTAATTCGTGGTGAAATAGATCCTGAAGAGGAAGGGTATGGTAATAATGTATTATGCACCATCTGTAAAAAGAATATGGATCAGAAAATACAGCGTGATGAAGCCAAGAAATGTTTAGAAAAGCAGGCAAAGAAAATGTTAGCAGTTTCTAATGCAAAGCACCCAAATGTCGATGACGGTGTCACTGTGAGAATTAAAGTACCCGAAGTAGACGGAGCAAAAACTAATGCCCACTCGAGTTTAGCTGTGGTTCTTATTAAATCAGAGGATAGCTTTTAAAAACTTGGTACTAAAACGGGTATTTTAAAACAATTGTATGCAAAATCTGATTCAGTGTTTGCAAAGAGAAATTTTTAACGAAAGAAGATGTCCCTGCTGTAGAAATATCTTTACATCAAACAGCAATAAAATAATCCCTTGGTACTGGGCAGGATTTCAAAATATATGACTGCAAATCTAAATGTGCCACAAATAGGTGTGCGTGTCGCAAAAACCAATTGATATGTAATTCAAAGTGTCGCCAATCTTTAGATTGCACTAATAAGTACGCATAATTTTATCATATATTTTGCAAATTCATTTCCTTAATTGTAATAATATTTTAAACCGTTTGATTCCTTGTTTTATAATTTTTTAATTCATTGATGATTGATTCTATCAACTAATTTGTTGATTGTTTGATTATATTAACTTGATTCTTTAGAAACGTTGCTGTTGTTCCAGAAAAGATCTTATTTTCACTTTAACGAGTGCCTTGTAGGTAATGTGCAGATTATCTAGGTAATTTGAGAAATGAAACAATTTTCGGAACTTTAACGGATTACCCTAGTTAATCTGCACATTACCTAGATAATCTGTGGAATAACTGATTTTTGCACTTTAGCGGTAACATATATATATATACTATATAAATACATTTTCAAGTTGAGTTCTATTTATACATGTTTATTATCTTTGAACGGGAGAACCCAATACTTCACTCTTAGTTAAAATTATTATATGAAATTTCAAAAGTAAAGTCTCGACGTATTAGAAATTCACCGAAAATTTTTACTTTAGGTTTCTTTAAATTATATATATAGCAAAACGAACGGGTATACTGCTAGTTATTATATGGATTTCAGATGTGTCTTACAAAATTGCTTTCTTAAAATCATTAAAATAATTGGCACTAGTGGGATAAAAATAACTAAAGATTCAATAAAAAAAAATTTAATTATACTTAGATGTTTTGATATTTACAATAAACAGAACCTTTGATAAATTAACAGACATCTCCTTCTGATAATTTGTCGTTCAATTACTAGATATCGATAATCTTTTGAACTTCGTCACTAGAATCTTCGGTATTCGCAGACATGTTAAATGTATGGCAATATATAAAAGCGTTATCGGAAATGAATAATCATTTTATTTGTAAATTTCGGTGAAGAAGATACTGGTATAAAAACTTCTATCAGTTCGTTCAATCAATGATGCAATTATCAGAAAATTTATTTTACATTAAAAATAAGCCTGTATTATTTGCCTATGATAATCTACCACTTTAATTATTTTATAAATTCTACAACTTATTAATTTTATAATAGTTATTATACGAGTTATTTATGCAATTAAAAATTTAAAAAAATTGTTGTTGGCAGCACATGACTTTATATATGTCACTTATATATGACTTCATATAACTCAATGAATTTACTCCTTTTACAGTAAACAAAAAATCTGATGTGGGCAACACATGACTTTCTTTATATAATGCAATGGATTTAGTACTTTTACATTAAAAAATAGGTTTTTCTCATAGTAGATATTTATATTCTTTCCTAGATATTGAATTTTCGTCAATTAGTCGTCATTTTCATTGATCTAGCGTTATTTTTATCCATTTGGCTAGATTTTTGTTAATTTAGCAACATTTGAAAAAGTCGCAAAGTTCGCGAGATTCAGACAAATTTTTCGACAAAATCTCGCCAAGCGTTATGGACGGAGAAATAAGTTATTCTTATAGCAGATAAATGACTATTGGTATTTAAATACAAAAGTATTACTCAAAGTAGCTCTTCTCATGAATGGAACGAGCTAGATTCATGAGAATGATGTCACCAAATTTATCGCATGATATTACATATGAAAAGTGAACAGGTTTCTCAACAGTTAATATATTTTTTTAATTTATGGTATTTTTGATAAATTAATTTTAAAAATGTGCAATATCTCGAGAACGGTTCATGCTAGCGATTTAAAGTTTGTATTAATCATTTTCTAAGGAAAAATTACATAAGAAATGTATATTTGCTTAACTTTATTAAAGGTTTTGATTTTTTTTAAAATTTCACTCGAAAATTTAGAGTGTTCTGAACATTCGATAACGTTTAAAAACAATTGGCTTCCAGGATTCATAGATTGTGATTTTCGTACCAAATTTCATTCGAATCGCTCCATTCGTTCGTAAGATATCGTCTCCACAGACTCACTGATTGACACACACACACACACACACACACACACATCACCACAAAAATGTTTGATTCGTGATCAGGGATGCACGAAACGTGCTCTCCCGTCGAAAACTCGAATTCGAATTTTCGACCCCGTCACAATACTTTCCTTATACATTATGTATATAAAGAAAGTAATAATGTATGAGATCTACGGCACTGTGTTTAAATCACTGAATTGTATATTTGGCTATTTTCCGGATGACAACATTTAAAACTTTTTCAAAGTACCCAATCAACTAACTCTAAATAAACAATTATCATTAGATAGCATTCTTAATACGCGATATAGTTCATATATTTAAATATTTTAATAATTAATTTATCAGTTAGACATCATTTTCACTAATTTCGAGTCATTTTTGCAATTTTTACGATATTTTCGGGAATCTGGGGCGAAATATCGCTAAGTATTTATTGCTCAGGTTGAATTATTAGGTGCCAGGTTGAAGGAAAGGAACGTTGCTTTAAAAGAAGCGGAGTTGGAACTTGATAGGTTAGGAAAAGAAATAGATGATGAACGGAGTGTGGAGCTGAATGATAAGATCACTAAGTTAAGGGCGATTTTGGGTGATAGAGAGGACTTAATTTTGAAAAATAGGCTTGAGCCAAAGGGGTTAAATGAGAAATGTAAAGGATTGGAAAAAAATTTGGAGAAGATAGAGTCCAGGGGTATTTCTTGTGAGGTCGATTCTTTGAAAATAGAACTTTCACTGAAGGCTTCCTTGTTGGAAGAGATCCAACAACGGATAAGGGACTTGGAGGAGTATAATTTGGGTTTCGTAGCCAAAGTGGAACTGGAGGAGGCAAGATCTTCTGTCGGTGAATTTAGGTGTGAATGGAATAGGAGGTCTTCTCAAGTTGAACGGTTTAGATTAGAAATTAAACAAAGGGATACTCAAATTGAAGATTTAAATTTGATGATCGAGTGTGCCTCTGGCCTAGCAGCCTCCATGGGTGTCTCAAATAATAAATAAATAAATTGGCATCACGTCTGGTTTCAATTAGCAGAAACAACAAGCACACACAACTATAATAGAAGGTCTTTATTTCACTTCTTATAAGACGTACAAAATTTAATAAAGGCCAGAGCGCTTTCGAGCGTAAATACGCTCTTCATCAGTAGCTACATGGAAATAGAAATGATCCTTCATATATAGACCAGAAAAGGTGACAAATTTGCATAAATCCAATCTATATAAATAAAATTGAAAATCTGTCTGTCTGTCTGTCTGTTTGTCCCATCCTCACGGGAGAACGGCTGAACCGAATTTGATGAAATTTGGTGGGTAGCCTAGAAATAGCCCCACTTAAAATTTAGTCCATGTTTGGAGTTTCTACCACCAGTGGTTCTCGAGATATTAGTAAAAAACGAAATTTTCGTTTGTCTCATCATCACAGAAAAACAGCTGAACCGAATTTAATGAAATTTTGTGGGTAGCCTTGATATAGCCCCCCATAAATTTAGTCCAAGTTTCGAGTTTCTAAGACCAGGGGTTGTCGAGATATTAATGAAAAACGGAACTTTTTCCTATGAGTTATACTCTCCAACTCCGTGGTTTATTTAAACGGAAAGGATCAAAATCGTTTGTTTAAAACGTCGAAAGGAAATAAAACTTTATTTCCGAGTTTGGTGCAGGATTTTTGCATTAAATAGTCACTATCGGAAAACACGAATTGTTTGAAACATGAATTTAAATGGAAAAATCTACCTCCATGGTTATCTTTCACAAGCTATTACTCAACGATGAAAAGTATAAAGAAATCAAAATGGATATTTAATTTCACATTTTATGAGGAAGATTCTATATTATATCATGTTGCTCGGCAACGGAATGAAATTAAATGTGTTGTTAATATTTATTATTATTTTTTCTATTTGAATAATAAATAAATGGATGTAAAAATATATTTTTTAAATGAAAGGTTTGGTTGTTCTTTTAATTATATAAATTGCGGACTGCGTACATCACTTGCATTTATTTTAGCAAAGAGGTTTCCAGCTCATATATTGTGTTTACCCAATAAATTCATTTAGCCGATTGTTGAAGCAGAAAAAGAGTAGAACGGCTGTATCTTATAATACAATTTTAATGTTTTCATTTAGTATATACAAACGGGATCAGGATATTTTATTCTTCAGATCTGCAAATTCAGAGCTACGAATTTAGAGGAATACCTCTAAATAACTTGGTGACTGTTCTTATATTTTACCAAATTAGTGGAAATGTCTCCAAATTGATAAAAATGACCCAAATCATTGAAATTAAATTTGTTTTTTTAGAATAAAGTACTGAAATGATGTTTCTGTAGCATTTGTCGGTCGGTCCATCCATCCTACTTAGTAACACATTTAAGGAATTTTTTTAATATCACCAAATTGGTAAAAATATTTCTAAATCCATAAAAATATCATGAAATAGATAAAATCGCGCTTAATAAATGAAATTAATTGTGTTTTGTTAGGGGATAGTATTGAGATGATGTTTCGTCAATTTCTCGCATAATGGGATTATCAGTTCTACAGTCCCACTTGGCGATAAATTTGGCGATTTTTTAAGTTATAGCTAAATTGACGAAAATGTCGCCACACCTTCCATGGAGATTGTATTATTCAGATGATATGATTTCCATCAATTTATTTAAAGCAATTGATATCATGTCGCTTAGCAACGGATCCCATATGTTATGCGGCATATGATTTTTATTAAATCTTTTCCGATTTGAATAGTAAAAATATGTATATAAAATAAATTTCATTGACATTAAATTTTTGACTGGCTAATATCCATTACGGTCTTCAGGTTTAAACATCATTATTATTGATATTTTCGGGGACTGTTGATTCAGGGATTACTGATATTTTCAAATTATTATGGAATTGTTTTATTATGACGAAAATTGTTGAAATTCATATATAGTACGTTGTACGAGTAATCTTCTACAAATGCATGGGTATATCTTCCAATCTACGAGAATATAAGTAGTACAGGTATATTGGCATATATTTTGATATATATAGGCATATATTCGAATCAATTACGACCTTCTGGTATTAAGATTACGGGGATTTTTGATACTTTCAATTTTTTATGTCATCTCTTTTATTTTGGCAAATATTTTTGAGACACATATTGCAATACGGGTAAGCTTCTACTAACACACTGGCATATTTTCTAATCTGCGACAATATAAGTAGTACGGGGTTGCATATATTGATTCAATTCCTTTTTTTTTGTAAATTTGCTTACAAAAGGGGCCAGGATGTTTTATTCTTCAGATCTGCCCGTGAAGATAATTTTGCATAGTGAGAACAGATATTTTTAAACTTCTCTTTATGAGCAATAAATTTAATATTTTAACAGAATTTGTACATGATTGCGAATTATAAATAATTTCTTTATATTATATACTCCGTACGAAGAACGGGTATGCTGCTAGTTATCAATAAACTTATGTTTATCTAGGAAGAATACGAAAATACAAAACATTTTGAACATATTTAAAATCGAGCATAAATCACGAAAAGTACAGTAAAAAATTCTTACAATTATATTACAGATGTTTCGAATTTAAATTTTCTTTAAAAAATAAGGGGGGGCAGTCAGACTCAATCCCCGAGAGGATGACGTCAAAGATAACTATGAAGAGACTTGAATTGCATTGAGTCGATAATGAGTCGCCAAACAACTTAAAATCTGAACGAGGTCAAAATTACAAATCGACTCGCGGTAAATATAAATAAAGAGGGGTTTAAAACGGAGAATATTACGTGGGTTATTACAACGCATAAGAAGGAAAGTTCTTTCAAAAATGGGCATTACATTTTCTTTAACAACAAAATAAGCAAGGGCCGTAGAAAGTTTACCACCTTTGACATCCCTAGCATGTTCTGCCAAACGGATACCAATAAGACGTTTTGTACTGCCAATATAAAATTTAAAGTTACCATCGATGGACAACAGCGGAACCACATACACCCCAACAAAGCTTTTAAAGTGATTCTTAGCACCCAGCTTATCAGACCGAATCCGGTTAAATAAAGAAGAAACATTGAGGTGAACAGGCCTGGAACCAAACTCAGAGCAGAAGTGAATAAACGGGCGGAAAATCCTAGGATGGTACGGGAAATAAGGTTTATGATCCAAACGATCTTTTAAAGTGATAAGTTTAGTATCAATTTGAGAAAATTTTCTCAAATTCTTATAAGAAGTGAAATAAAGACCTTCTATTATAGTTGTGTGCTTGCTGTTTCTGCTAATTGAAATCAGACAGTGATGCCAATTTATTTATTTATTATTTGAGACACCTATGGAGGCTGCTACACCAGAGGCATCCTTGATCATCAAATTTAAATCTTCAATTTGAGTATCACTTTCTTTAATTTTTAATCTAAACCGTTCAACTTGAGAAGACCTCCTATTCAATTCACAGCTAAATTCACCGACAGCAGATCTTGCCTCCTCCAGTTCCACTTTGGTTACCAAACCTAAATTATACTCCTCCACTGATGAAGAGCGTATTTACGCTCGAAAGCGCTCTGGCCTTTTTTAAATTTTGTACGTCTTATAAGAAGTGAAATAAAGACCTTCTATTATAGTTGTGTGCTTGTTGTTTCTGCTAATTAAAATCAGACGTGATGCCAATTTATTTATTTATTATTTGAGACACCCATGGAGGCTGCTAGGCCAGAGGCATCCTCAATCATCAAATTTGTACGGTTTATAAGAAGTGAAATAAAGACCTTCTATTATAGTTGTGTGCTTGTTGTTTCTGCTAGTCTCAAAGAATGTTTATATCTTGAAATCGGAGATTTAGAAACTTTTAATTGAGAAAGGTCAACTCCTGGGCAAGCGGTTGTAGTAGCGGTTGGCCTCGCCTGACGGGACGTGGATCTGTTGTTTCCTGTGGTGTCCCTGGTGGTGCGCTCGTTGCTTGATGGGGTCGGCGGTTTTTTCTGTCCTGTGGGATCGCTTGGCTCGTCGTTCCTGTTTTGTGCTGGGGGTCGTGAACTTTTCCCGGTCCGAGAATCTTAGATGCTCGGCCTCATTGGTAAGTCCTCAGCTCTGGGTCGCGGAACGGAACATTTGCAGATAAAGTCTATAATATAATTAAAGGAACAAACATAAATAAATCAATTAACAAAATTTAAAGGCTAGACTTACAGCATTCTACTGAAACATAACAAATACCATATCATACCAAAGCAATGGCCTTACAACCAATTACAATGACAAAACATAACATGTGCAACAATATGCAGGAAATACTCCAACTTATGATACGTATTACCCAAAACAAAGTCTATTAATAATCTAAAATACGATAATTACTAATTATTCTAACAAAAATTATTCAAAAATTAATCAGTGATGTCAAGAAAAATGACCCAGCAAACGGCAACTAAAAACGGAGTACCTCAAAAATCTCCAAATATTAAGAACCGACCAGAACAAAAAAGTAAATGGTAACGATACCATAACCCCAATAAACCCCAGTCTTTCAACTAGAAAAGGTAACATCCCCACCACATCTGCCGCTCTCCATAGACCGGTGTCCGGGACTCAGAAGCAAGCAAATTCAAAAACAAATGATACCAATCGAGCCAGAGTCAATACAAAATAAACCTAAAGTCAAAACATTAAAATATACTACTAGACCTAATAAAACCTACACCAACAATATCAAAAGGCCAGGCTAAATTTTACAGACTATCAATGAACTACTTCCAAAGCCTCCGAGGAGGATAAATGAACCACAAAAGTCCCCAAAGTAACCGAAACATACGAAGAAAAACTCCTTTTCTTTGCAACAAAACAATAACGATCCTGAACGAAGGTCCTAAAAAATTAACATAATTAATAAAAAACAATTATTTAAAAATATAAGGTCTAAGTATACTTCACGTACAAAATCTCAACCGAATATGTCTAACCATACTATTACCCGATTCCGTTACAACTAGTTCAAAATAAAAGTCAAAATCCAATAACCACAACCAAAATATGCAATCATACTGCTTCCACCGTTCCATTTTATACAAATTAAAAACCAAAATCCACTACTTCTTACTAACCGACATTCAACTCCTAAAATACACATATGAAAACCACAAGTATAATCCTAAAATACAAATAATCCAATAAAGTCCAATCCTGATTAGGATTTGGTATGATTCGTGAAAACAGTACACGCCTTTTGTGCAAAATGGCCCGCAATTATCGAAATCTAAAATTGGAAACTACGTCTGCTATAATGTATCAATTAGATAGTACTTGTTTTATATATATTACTAGCAGCATACCCGCTCTTCGTACGTAGTATATAATATAAAGAAACTTAAAATTAACAATCATGTGCAAATTCATATAGTATACTAAATGACATTTTTAATCAAAATATTATGTTAAAATATTTAATACAATGCTCCTAAAAAGAAGTTTAAGAATCTCTGTTCTCGCTATACAAATACTCACGGGCAAATCTGAAGAATAAAACATCCTGACCTCTTTTGTAAGCAATTTACAAAAAAAAAAGGAATTGAATCAATATATTCAAAATGAAAGCATTAAAATTGTATGGGATCCATACTACTTATATACGCGAATATTAGAAGATATAACCAGTATTAGTACATTACATGTATAAATTGAAAATATCAATAAACTCGTAATTGACTCCAATATATGCCAGAATGAAAGCACTAAAATTATATATATATATATATATATATATATATATATATATATATATATATATATATATATATATATATATATATCCCCGTACTACTTATATTGTCGCCGATTAGAAAATATACATGTGTGTTAGTAGAAGATTACCCGTATTACAATATGTGTCTCAAAAAGTTTTTCCAAAATGAAACAGATGATGTAATAAACTGAAAATATCAATAATCCCCGTAATCTTTATACCAGAAGGTCAAAATTGATTCCAAGGTATGCCAATATATATCAAAACATATGCCAATATATTTTGATACTTATATTCTACTTATATTCTTGTATATTAGAAGATATAACAGTGCATTTGTTGAAGATTACTCGTACAACGTAAAATATATGAGTTTAAACAATTTTTGTCATAATAAAACAATGGCATAATAACTTGAAAACATCAATAATCTCTGAATAAATTATACCCGAAAATATCAATAATAACAATGTTTAAATCTGAAGACCGTAATTGATATTATCCATGCAATTGATATTATTAATGCAATGCCAATAAAATTTTATTTATATACATATCTGTATTATTCAAATCGGAAAAGATTGAAAAAAAATCGTATGCCGCATAACACATTGGATTTACATCCATTGCTAAACGATATTGCTTCACATAAATCATTCATAAATCATTTGCTTCAAATAAATTGATATCGTCTGAATAATGCGATCTGCATGCAAGGTTGGCGATATTTTCGTCAATTTAGCGATAATTTAAAAAATCGCAAAATTTATCGCTAAGTGGGACTATAAAACTGATAGTCACATTTTGCTACAAATTGACAAAACATCATCACAATACTATTCCCTAACAAAACACAATTAATTTAATTTATTAAGCTCAATTTTATCAATTTCATGATATTTTTACAGATTTACAAACATTTTTATCAATTTGTTGATATTTTAAAATCGCTAAATGTGTTACTAAGTAGGATGGATGGTCTGACCGACAAATGCTACCGAAACATCATTTCAGTATTCTCTTCTAAAAAAATAAATTTAATTTCATTTATTTGCCTCGTTTTTATCAATTTGATAACATTTCCGTCAATTTGGTAAGTTTAAGAAAAGTCGCCAAGTTAACAATATTCCGCCAGATTCGTAGGCCTGAATTTGCAGATCTGAAGATTAAAACAATCTGATTCCGTTTGTATATACTAAAATTGTATTAGAATATATACCCGTTCTACTCTTTTTCTGTTTCAACATGCGAACAAATTAATTTATTTGGTAGACACAATGTATGAGTTTATTAGCTAAACTCAATATAAAAGCTTAAAACTCTTTGCCAAAATAAATGAAAGACAGACAGTAACAGTCCGCACTTAATATAGTAAAAAGAAAAATTAAACCGTTCTTTTCTAAAATATATTTTTCTATCCATTTATTTATTATTTAAATCAAAAAATAATAAAATTAACAGACAGATTTAATTTAATTGCGTTTCTGAGCAACATGATATAAGATAAAATCTTCCTTATAAACTGCGAAATTAAATATTCATTTTGATTTCTTTATACTTTTCATTGCTGAGTAAAAGCTTCTGAAAAATAAACCATGCAGATAGATTTCCCATTTAAATTCATGTTTCAAACAATTCATGTTTTCAGAAACTGACTATATAGCGTAAAGTATCTCCCACAAAAACTCAGAAGTATAGTTTTAATTCATTTTCAATCGATTTTCAACCTTTTCGTTTGGATAAACCACGGAGTTAGAAAGCAGAACTCATAGGAAAAAGTTTCGCTTTTCATCAATATCTCGACAACCCCTGGCTTTAGAAACTCGAAACTTGGACAAAATTTATGGGCGGCTATTATAAAGCTATCCACAAAATTTCATTAAATTCGCTTCATCCGTTCTCCCGTGATGATGAGACAAACAAAAGATTGTTTTTTGCAAATATCTCGAGAACCACTGGTATTAGAAACTCCATGAACTAAATTTTAATTGGAGCTATTTCAAGGCTACCCACAGAATTTCATCAAATTCGGTTAAGACGTTCTCCCGTGATGATGGGACAAACAGACAGACATATTTTCAATTTTATTTACATTGATTTGACGATAAATATAAGATCAATTTTATTATACTAGAACTAGTAGTTTGAGAGGAAACATTTTATTTTTTTCACATTTTGAAAATACACCCAGTTACCAAATGGGAACGAAAATTGGATTAAAAATGCAAATTCAGTGTAATTTCAAATAAGTATACGTGTTATTCTGTGCAATAAAACTAAATTTAAGGAATTATTAAAGAAATAAAGAAAAGGAATTTATGTCTGTAGTCATGTGCTACCCACATCAGTGTTTTTTTTGGAATCTTATCACTTTCTGTAAAATCATTTATAAATTTGTAAATAATTTCTTATGTATCCGCTCTGATAAATTGTAAAGGCGTCTTGTGCATAGAAGACCAAGCTAGGGATATAGCGGCTCTGATACCTGTAACAAATTAAACAACTTGAAGATTCTAACAATTATGTTTAGTTGTAAAAAATACAAGAATCATTAAGAAATATTGTTAAGCTTCAATTGTGAATACCATGGACATGCATGAGTGGTATATATAGCCACGCCCACATTTTTACACGCCTATTTATACCTTCCGTGTTTTGTGAGAAGGCCCTGAAATAGTGTTTATTAACACTTTATAAGAAAGTTGAAAAGTGTTTTTGACTTTGTTCATTCTGTCTGTCTGTCTGTCTGTCTGCCTGTCTGTCCGTTACCACGATAACTGCCGTCAAAATTACTTAATCAAAATAAAATTTTAGTATGTTGTTCAGGCGGTCTGTAGGACTTATGGGAACATAAATGAATAATACCACCCTATTAGTTTTGGATTGAACCCGGGTTGAAAAAATGGAATACATCGAGCCCTATGGAATCTAATTTTTCAAACTTT